>JAFBJS010001021.1:65902-80191 GCA_016785265.1 Paraplagusia blochii | reverse complement strand
CCTCAGGAGAGTCCACTCAGACAGTCACCTGGTATTTTGTCTGAATTTGTGATGAATACTGGTCACACACCATCTGTCTCCAAATTGTCTCGTAGCCGCTCTGAGCGGGTCTGTGTGGGTGAGGAACGTGTGTGTCTATTCGGGACAATAAAATAAATAAATCAAAGTTTTTGGAAGTTCGTTGACGCCAGTGAGTAAAAGTTTCTGGCCTTGGAGACACCGCGGGGAAACTGACTGAAGTGTTACACCTGGTCCTGTTGATGTGTGTCAAGCTGTGATGGTTATTTGAAGAAAGAGTCTATGTCTGTGCCAGACATGGGCAAACTAAGGCCTGGGGGCCAGATATGGCCCGATTTGCCTGGTTACCAGTCCCACCAAACTTGTCTTGATTATTTTATTGATTTGTGGGTGATTTTACTTCAGATTTTTCTCTCTTATGCCCATGTTTCCCCTAAAAAGAGTGTAGAAGAAGTGACCAGCATTTTCACATTTTAGGCTTAACGCATGCTTTTAAGTAGCTAAAGTAGCCAATGTGTGACCAGTGGTCACCAACTACTGGACCAGTCCGTGAGTGAATTGGTGCTGGGCCGCAGAGAAATAATGTTTCCTTTTGGCCCCATCTGGCTATTACTTCCACTTGATCCATACCCATATCAACAAAAGAACTGACCAATAGAATTGCTAGGATTCCATCATCAATAATGCAACTATATTTGATTAAGAAATATTTTCTCAGTGAAGACAACAAAAATAAACTCATACTGACCCAAAGTCATTGATACAAGATTCTAACTTTTTATACCGATCTGGTAGCAGAAAATTATAGGCTGGGTGCACTTGAGAAATCCTTGTTTTACCCATGCCCGGTAATTTGGGTAGGAAGATTTTATAGGTAGAAAACTATATCCGAACTTTCCGAATTTTTTATGTAATTTTATGTTATTTTATCTGCCACAACATAACGACAGGTCTGTAAATATAGTACATTTAACCGGTCTGTGGCGCAAAAAAGGTTAGGGAACACTGGTCTAGACTACACAGACTGCAGTGTACTGCAAGAACACAAGGTAAATATACAACTAAATACACTGACGGCATTGAAAAGATGTGGCCTAGAGATTTTGCCCATCAAAATGGATGAAACCAGACAAATATTTATGGCAGTATCTCTAGTTTTTGCACATTTAATTTAGAACTACAACATTACCATTCAGCATAATGTTCTGCCGATTAGACCGAATGTAAGCTCTATTCTGGGAGGTTATCATCGCTAAAACAGCTTTTGGTTAATGGGCCGGACTGCGGCCACACTGGAGAGTCTACTTTATTACGTTATAGGTTGGTGGGAGCATTACTTTCGAAAATGGGGCCAATTAGGGTCAGGAACAACGAGTGTTTGAGAGGTGATTACTTTTAAAGTAAGTGTTCTCAAACATTAATCCCCGGCGTTAACCACGGTGAGACCGCACAGGACGGGACGGCGGGTCTGAGCCCCGCTGCTTACTGTGCAACAGGATCGGAGGCCGATATCCATTTAGATCAGTGACATGGGTATTTACTTTAAAGATATATGATCTCGACTGCGTTGTTTCCAACTGAGATCTGTGCCTCACACAGCTGGAACTTCTAATCACCCTGGCGGAGTGATTAAATGATGCAGATTTGACGCTGGAGATAATAGCAGAGGGTGGGAGAACCCCGAGAACAGCCGGTTTCAGGGTTACGTCTGATGCTGCTGTTGTTTTCCAGGGGAGGTTTACACCCCCTGTAATTTACAGCGGACAGAGCTGCCAGCTACTGTTCAGCACAAATCTTTTCTGTGTCACTGTCTGGAATGGAGACGCATAAATCTGCCAGCAATGTCACTGCTAACCGTACGTCTTTCAAGCGGAGAGTAAAAGGCCTCAATGAATATGGATGGCGGCGTGTGAACAAGTCGCTAGCGTAGGAGAGCTTTGTTGACGTCAAAATCACTTCATAAAATTATATGAAGAAATGCAAAGTCATGACGGATGAGCCCCAAAAGTGCGGCGGCGCATGAGGGAGTATTTACAGGATGAAGGTCTTTGGTTAAAGCCTGCGGTCTTATCTAGGGCAGCAGGAGGAAGTGAGGCGTGAAAACACTGCTGACATCCTGCTGGCCTTTGGTGGACTTTTGACGACGGTTGACACCAACTCCACCTGTACACAAAGTTGATGCCCTCTACGCCTGAGCGGTGGACCCGGGACATCGTAACCCTGGACGTGCTGTCTTTGTCCTTAGTGCAGCTGGATAAAATCAGTTGGCAGCACTAAGCAGCAATTAGCATGAAGTTGTCAGCAGCTTGGGAGAAGTGACAGGGTGGAAACTGTGGCCAAATTTACACTGACTGAACAGCTCTGTTGGTCACGTGGTCACTGAACACGGAACTTTGGCTCATAAAAAAAAAAAATTCCTCACCATTGGCAACGGCTCGCAGCTTCTTCAACAGTTTGACGTGAGAGTCCGGCTTGATGACGGTGGTGACGTAGGGCTCGCAGCCCGCGGCGTCCAGCAGGGTGTAGTAGTAGAGCCAGCGGCTCATGTCGGTTCCCTCCACGGACGGCAGAACGTACTTGGTCATGTGGCCGTAAAAATCCTGGGGGTTGCTTTTCAAAGTGGTGAAGAGACCAAGGGACTCGCTGCGGGACTCGATGTCCTTGGTGGAAAGACTGAGGAGACAGATTGAGAAGAATGAGTAAGGAACAGTTCCAGGTTCAGCTCAGGTTTAGAGCAACCGTGGACATGTTGCCTTAAGTAGATTTATTTTGTTGACATTTACAAACAATGGAATTGAATGAAAAGTCCATGTAAAGATGTCTTTTGTCTAGACAAAAAAAAGGACACAAAGCTGGGTGTTCAATTAAATTAAAGCAAACACAGATAGAAAAATAAAACATACAAAATAATCTGAAAGAAAAAAACTCTGACACTCTTAAGAGTAACTGTCTCAGGCTTCTAAAAATACTCATTCCTGCCATAAATACAAAACGTTAACGACTTTAACGACCTTTAAGGATTTATTGGACAGGTGTCACAACTTGAAGATACGTTCAACCAAGAGTGTAAATTAACACAGCGGAAAAGTGAAAAAAAGAGCTGTTTGGAGATAAGTGCACAGCAGGTGCACTGTTTTTTCTTTTTTAAGCACACTTAGCCACGAAGGAGAAAATCACTGGCAGTGGGTGGCCTCAAGTACAACAGAACTGGTGAAGAAAAAAATGACATCCTCCCGGAGAACCAAAATATAACATTAGGAGAAGCTACGGAGTGTTTACAAGCAAAGTAAGAGTGGTTGTTTGCAGCTCCTGGTGCTCAAAGCAGAAGTAATCAGCGCCTGTCTGGTGGCGGGTGAGACAGACGGAAAGTTTGTTTATCTGTCAGAAGAAGACAAGATCATTGAGGGCAGTGTTCAATCTGGGCGACCCATCAGTACGTTTGAGTGCGGCTTTCTGATTTACTCCTGAAGATGCAGACAAGCTGAGCTGTTATAAATCCAGAACAAAAAAAAAACATTTAAAATGTCGTAACTTTTGTCGTTTTTTTTTTTTTTTTTTTACAATGACAACATTGTCTTTTTCATCTCTAAAACCAGTGCAGAAATTTTTCTAAATATAGAGGAATATTTCAACACCATGATAATCACAGAGTCAGAATTTAATTCTAGGGCAGCTTCGTCAGAGAAGCGGTGATTATTAACCACGTCATTGTTGTTTGAATTAGTCCAGGCTGTAATTTGTCATCTTTCCTCCTCTCTTTTATGATCTCTGCGGCTAATTTATTTGCAAATTGTGGCGCCGACCTGTGTTTTTCTGTCAGGTTCTGGCCGCAACATTATTTTATTTTTTTTTCCCCACCCTTTTATTAATTTACGGTTGACATTTTGGCAGCAGCACTTTAACCGTCCGTGACATAAAATAATAATGGTAATAATTAGTGTTGCATATGAAAATAGGCTAACGAGACGTGACGATAAAACAACAGAATATAAAAACACAAAATTCCACGAGAATTTTCTCAGGACAAAAAGAATCCTGGAAGCATGTTGATTAATGTCGCCTTGGTGCTTGCTGTCGTTTAGGAAAGATTTCTCGACCATGGAGCTGCATAAATGATGCATTTCTTCATCCTCGTTGTGATTAAATATACAAATCAGGGGTCTCAAACTCAAATAAGTTTAGGGCCACCACCCACCCTATCATTTCACTGAAGGGCTGCGTCAGCTTTCAGTGTTCAATACAAAAGAAAAAACTTAATAGCAAATCAGTTTCCTCATAGATTCTGTGTAATACAACACTGAACCAGAAGGGGTCTGTGGATCAGGGTTTTGAGAACTATAGAATTTACCATAAAATGTGGAGAACAAATCCATCAATTATTATAAATTCAACTTTCACGTCTATGTGGGGGCCGCAGAATATCGTTCCACGGGCCGGAAATGGCCCACGGGCCACAGGTTTGAGACCTCTTATAATAATGCAAAATGACTGTGGCTTTGGTGAGGCTATCTGTCTGTCTGCTCTAGAGAAAAGCCTTGAATGCAGCCTGGGTATTTACAACATTGTGTTATGGTTCAATTTCAGTTGAGATGAAGTGAAGTGAAACACAGGAAATGATCAAGCAGGGAACCTGTGAATGAGAGCTAAGGCACAGGAAATGGAATAACTACCATATATACAGTACAGTAGACATCAGTGTCCAAGTGACATGGATGTCTGGAGCTGCCAGCCCCCAGTTCACTTCCCTGTGAGTCAGGACTAAGAGCTTTGTAGATGTGAAACCAATTATTCTACCAAAAGTGATGCAATTATTCTGTCAGTCCAGGTCCTGCTCTCTGTGCTCCCTCATTGACTCCGTAAAGAAACATTCAATGCCACACTTCTGGACACGGTCTGGGTTCGGGGCTCTAACCTTTGGAGAAAATGCTGCAGATATCACATCAATAATCCTTTAACAGCGGAACTGAACGACGGCGGCGGAACACGAGACTGACTGTGACTAATGTGCATGCGTCAGCGACGGTGCCGTGGAGTCACTTTGGTCAGTGTCAGTGTCAGTGGTCGACGGGGGATAGATTTACATGTGACCGCAGTAGGTAACAATGGTGACATTTTAAGGTTATGAAAAAAAAAAAATTTTTAGAATGTATTAAATGTATTGAAAATATAGAGATTAATGTAAAAGAGGAGACACAGGACATATCCAAAAAGGACACACTATCCTTTTTCGATCTATCTATGTCTGTCTGCCTGTCTGCCTATCTGTCTATGCATCTGTCTGTCTGTCTATTTATCTGTCTATGTATCCGTCTGGCCGTCTATCGATCTATCTATCCATCCGTCTGTCTGTCCATCCGTCTGTCTATCTATCAGTCTATCCATCCGTCTGTCTGTCTATCTGTCTATCCATCCGTCTGTCTGTCTATCTGTCTATCCATCCGTCTGTCTATCTATCTATCAGTCTATCCATCCGTCTGTCTGTCTATCTGTCTATCCATCCGTCTGTCTGTCTATCTGTCTATCCATCCGTCTGTCTTTCTATTTACCTGTCTATTCATCTGTCTGTCTGTCTGTCTAACTATCTGTCTATCCATCCGTCTGTCTGTATATCCATCCGTCTGTCTGTCTATCTATCTGTCTATGCATCCATCTGTCTGTCTGTCTATGCATCTGTCTGTCTGTCTGTCTATGGATCCGTCTGTCTGTCTATCTATCTATCCATCCGTCTGTCTGTCCATCCGTCTGTCTATCTATCTATCAGTCTATCCATCCGTCTGTCTGTCTATCTGTCTATCCATCCGTCTGTCTGTCTATCCATCCGTCTGTCTATCTGTCTATCCATCCGTCTGTCTTTCTATTTACCTGTCTATTCATCTGTCTGTCTGTCTGTCTAACTATCTGTCTATCCATCCGTCTGTCTGTCTGTATATCCATCCGTCTGTCTGTCTATCTATCTGTCTATCCATCCATCTGTCTGTCTGTCTGTCTATGCATCTGTCTGTCTGTCTATGCATCCGTCTGTCTGTCTATCTATCTGTCTATCCATCCGTCTGTCTAACTATCTGTCTATTCATCCGTCTGTCTGTCTATCTATCTGTCTATCCATCCGTCTGTCTTTCTATTTACCTGTCTATCCGTCTGTCTGTCTGCCTATCTATCTGTCTATCCATCCGTCTGTCTGTCTGTCTAACTATCTGTCTATCCATCCGTTTGTCTGTATATCCATCCTTCTGTCTGTCTGTCTGTCTGTCTGTCTATCTATCTATCTATCTATCTATCTGTCTGTCCATCGGTCTGTCTTTCCGTCTATCTGTTTGTCTGCCTGCCCGTCTGTCTGTCTGTCCTATAAGTCATTCGTCATCACATTTCATCTAAATTTTATGGAAAAAAGGTTGTCAAAAATCTATTTTTTTACTTAAAAAAATTAGACAGTAGAAATTGGATTAACCGCTATCATTTTCTCAATGTTTACTCACACACACACAGACAGACAGACAGAGCACAGATAGCTGACATGGCAGTGTTTAGCAGTGCATTGATTTCTGTAAAGCGTTTATTCTGTGTTAACAGGAGTGTCTCCGGCACACTCTGACTCTATCATCCATCTCTGCTAACTCCCCGTCTCCTGTCCTCCCTTCCCCTCTCAGACGCGCTGATTCTCCATGTATCCCTTCACATAATGACATCCCTCGCCTTCCCTTGTTTGCGAAACACTCACCGGCGGACGCCGCTCAGATACTGAGACTGTGCGGTCCTATTATTTTTTTTTTTTTCCCATACGGGCAGGACTTTGTGATGAAGTAGAATTAACTTCTGCTCTGTCAGTTCTCCTGCAGGGATCAATGAAGGTCTCAAACTCATCCTGCACCTACGTGTCTCCTCCATCTGCTGTATTTATATCAGCGCCCCGTGTCCATCCATGTGTTAAATCAATGTGCATTCTGCAGATGCTGCCTCAGAAGAGAATAATGCACATATTTGACAAATTTGTCATTGTGACATAGTTTTACAATCAAGATCTTAGCTGGATTCCAACCCACCTCTGCACCTTCTTTCTTTTCTCAATTCTACCTTTTTCTCCAAGCACAAACAGCTGGATTTAGGTTCTAATTTCTCAATAAAGAGCAATCAATAAAGGGAAATTCTCCTGGAGGAATGTTCATCGATGATGATCTAACGCCAGCGCAAACAAATCCCACATGACTAAGTGGGACCAGGAGTCAAAAGAGCAAATTATTTCTGGAAAATCGACTCCAACACGCTCCCTCTCTCTCTCTCCCTCCTTGCTTACCTCTCAGTGAAGCACACTCTCAGATGTAGCCTGGAGGGAGTTTAATTATGCTTTCATGTAGCCAAGTTCTTCTTTTTTTTTATAACTCCAAAGCAATTTCTAACTCAGGAGGGGCCGCAGTGTACGCACAAACTCAAAACACAAAAAGTGCTCAGCGGGAAACTATGAGCAGCTCAACTTTGTTGGCCCAACACGCTTCCTGCACATTAGCACACTCATGATACAGATCAAAACCCATGTGAGGGCAAGAATTAGGGAAGCGACGGGGAGACCTCTTACGAGGTTCATTCATGTGTGT
The DNA here is from genome assembly GCA_016785265.1 of Paraplagusia blochii. Lineage (NCBI taxonomy): Eukaryota > Metazoa > Chordata > Actinopteri > Pleuronectiformes > Cynoglossidae > Paraplagusia > Paraplagusia blochii. Next base: position 72,584 of record JAFBJS010001021.1, on the reverse strand, counting down.
GTGTGTGTGTGTGAGTGTGTGTGTGTGTGCGACTGTACCCGCTATCTGTGAAGAGAAACTCCAGGTGAGTCATGTACACCTCCCACAGAGGCACGCTGTAGCGCTTCGCCAGTGACATGGCGATTTTGTAGACGCTGTCATCCAGAGTCCTGGAACACAAACAGACAGACATAATAATCAATTGACGATGCAGAGAGAACACTATCTACCGTCATTTCCACACTATAAGCCGCACCCAACACATTTTGTTAAAGAAAAAAATATTTTGTACATACATAAGCCGCATCTGACTACACCGCATGTGCCGCATTATTTTTGTATTTTCCATGAAGAAGGTCAGTTTATGTTAACTTTATTCATGTACAAAGCGCGTTACCGTACGTTATACTTCTTCTTCTTCTATGGTGTTTATTGGCTGTTGTGACTTGCAGTTTCCTCGACACCACCTGTCTCACTCTTACCTTTTCTGCTCGAGCAGTTAGAATAAATGCATACATTAGCTGCATCTCTGCATAAGCCACAGGGTTGACATTGTGTGACAAAAGTTGCGGCTTATAGTCCGGAAATTACGGTATGTATGTATGTATCTATCTATTTATCTACCTACCTACCTATCTGTCTACCCTTCTGTTTGTCTTCCTGTCTGTCTGTCTATCTATCTATCTACCTACCTACCTATCTGTCTACCCTTCTGTTTGTCTTCCTGTCTGTCTGTCTATCTAACTATCTGTCTATTTATCCTTCAGTCTGCCTCTCTATCTATTTATCTGCCTATCTATCCATATGTCTACCTGTCTGCCTGTCTATTTATCTATCCATCCATCCATTCATCTATCCATGTATCTGTCTGCCCATCTATCTATCTATTAGTCATCGTATTTCATATAAATTTTACGGAAAATTATCAAAATATTCTTCCTTTTACTTAACAAATTGACAGTACGAACTGGATTTATCATCATTATTTTCTCATTGTTAATATTCACAACCATCAACCACATTAGATCAACCTTAATCCTGCCTCAAATCCCATTTCCTACTTACTCCGTGAGACCCAGGATGGTCTCCTTCTTGTAGTTGGAGTCCGAGCTGAACCGCTGGACGTCCACGCCACGGCCCAAACCCTGCAACACCTGGGCTTGCGTGAAGTCGGTCAGGCGTTCGTTGTAGATGTGCAGCTGGCTGATCATCTTCTCCAGCTCCTCGGGCCAACCGGAATATGCAGACACGTGCTGCGTGACCAACCGGATCAGCTCCTTGGGGTCAGCCTGTGAAAGGAGAGCAGAAATGCTCACGTTCACATAACGCTATTTCATGCTGATGGTCTGACAGGATGGTAGAGCGAGGAGATGTTTAATGGATGTTTAGTGATGGAGATTAAGTAATCGCTTCGAGCATTATCCTCCCCACCCCTCTGAACTGAAGTGACTGAATAGAGAGCTGGATTGTCCCTGCAGTTATGAGGAAAGTCGACAACTGTCTGAACCCAAGACCTCTGGATTAGATTAACAAAATTAAAGCAAGCTGCTGACTCCATTCACAAACACAACGAAATTATCGCCGTTGACGAGGCTTATGATGACATTTCTTAAAAAGGTTGGCTGTAAAAATTAAAGCCGATAATATCGGTCCACTGATATCAGCAAAAATATTAATATCGTAGAGTATCTGTTTCAGTTTTTCCGCCAATGCTGCAAAGCTGTGGTCTCCACAAATACGCTAATGATGTCAACAAACTGTATTAAAAAAAAAAAGATTCACTAAACTTGTGGGGTTTCTCTAGTCGTGCTATGTCAAGTCCGTTCATATTTGTTTTTCGGAAATTTGCCAGCGTGTCACCGACAAAAATCAAAATAAGCTTACATTGTGACGATGCGGAAATGCTTATTGTACTTTAAAGAGGGCTGTTAACTTTCTTCGACTGTAGCTGTTTGTCTTTTTTTTGCCTATTGATGTGAGGGCTGAATGAGACCAGTTTATGATGTTAGCAAAGTCATTCCATCCAACACAAGATATTATCTGTTTACTTTAAATGCTGCACAAAGAATCACAGGACTGTTTCAGACAGGGTACAACATAAATGTGGGCTTTTTAACATGAAGTTAGTTATGTATTAGTGTTTAAGCCTTGCATCACAATAATTCAGAGGAAATCACCTGCGTATATCAGTATCGGTCAATATCCTGTATCGGAAAATCGGCAATATCGGAAGTCTCTAGATAAAATCAGTATTTTTTTTTTTAAACAATCTTCATTTTAATTAATTTCTCTCTCCTGTTCGCCTGCTTATGTGACTGTTTGCTCCTCTTGCTGTCATCGCGGGGTGACAAAATGGCCGTGGTCCTTTCCCGTATATCAACAAACTTAGCAACAGCTGCACCTCAGGAAATCAAGCACTCAGCTCTAACACATGAAGACAATTATAATGAGAATAAATGTAGCAGGAAATATAATTGCTACATTGATTAAGGCCCGGGGGGAGAATATAACCGCAGAAGCATAATTGTAAATTGGTCACACACGCCGCAAGGTTCCATCACCTCTGCTCTAATTGAATAAGTTCCTTATTTTGTTTTTGGCATCTAAAACGCTGTCGCCCAGCAGGATGAAATGGTTTATTTGTTTATCCCATTTGCATAAGGTAATTTGTGGCTGCCACTGCAAAAAAGTGCGTGTTTGAAGACAGTTCACTGAGCATGTGCGTGTGTGTGTGTGTCTTCCTGTTCGCAGCATGCGTGTGCAGCTCATTCACAGCCAAACCAACCAGTAGGAGTTAGGAAATTAAAAAGACAAAATAGAAAAAAAAAGGTAGGACAAGAGGAAAATCTAGGGGGGAAAACAGTGGGGAAAAGCACATTGTCAAAGTGTTGGTACTGACAGGACGTCAGATGGAGGTAAACAGAGACGCCAAGATGAAGGGGAGAACTGGGGGGAGAGAGGAGGAGAAAAGGGAGGACAGCAGCTGATCGGGCTCTGTTTGTATCGGATGCCGGATTCAGGGAGGAACAGAGGGAGGGAGAAGAAAGTGTGTTGGAGCTGTGATGGACAGGCCCGTGTTTGAAGAACATAATTGAAATAAAGCTTTCATGATGAAACACTGTTTGCATACTCTCTCTTTTTAACTCTCTCTGTCATTCACCCACAGCACTCCGTCCTTTTAGCTCCGTGGCTTATATCCTCCCTTCACTTACCTGTCCAAACACCTTTTATCTCTTAAAGTACAAATTCCATTTTGAAAAAAAAAAAGTTAAAAAAATATTGCAACAAACACTAAATTTCACAGCACAACTATGTTTTTTTAACTGGGATACACTACAAGAATTTAGGGCAGAATGTTTGTGTTGATATCAAATTCAGTTGATGAAGAACTACAGACGCTAACTGATGGAGTTTATCTGCATCCCAGACCTAGACTGGAGTCAAGCAAGTCATTTAATGTTATTTTGTCTCCGTGTATCTAATGTTTTATTATTGTTGATGAACCAACAGATGTAGTTTTGTTAAAAAAAAAAAAAAAAATCACCTTCTAACAACCTCAACAGACGCCTCTGTCACGGAAAATACAACTGCTAGATTCCCATCGATGGGTTCTATACGGTTCCATCCACGGTAACCTACCTGCCTATATATACGCTGCCTGGCCACCTGGATTTAACTAAGCAAATAGGTACGAGCCTCCCATTAGAGGTCAAGTCTAGGTTCAGCAACAGAATGAGGTCAGCTGACTACCTGAATATACTGAATGACCAGGTTATTCCATCAATGGATTTTTTTCTTCCCTGATGGCACGGGCATATTCCAAGATGACAATGCCAGGATTCATCGGGCTCAAATTGTGAAAGACTGGTTCAGGGAGCATGAGACATCATTTTCACACATGGACTGGCCACCAGACCTTAACCCCATTGAGAATCCCCATCATCAATGCAAGATCTTGTTGAAAAATTAATGCAACACTGGAGGGAAATAAATATTGTGACATTGCAGAAGCTTATTGAAACAATGCCACAGAGAAAGCGTGCAAAGCTAAAGGCGGTCCAACAAAATATTAGAGTGTAGGACCCTTTTTTTTTTTTGGTGGCAACTTTGTCAGTGTCTGCATATCAGATAACCAATATTATCTAATATATAGAATGAAATGAATCTGTCTCTCTGTCTGTCTGGTTGTCTACCTACCCATCTATCTGTCAATCTATCTATCTGTCTGTCTGTCTGTCTGTCTGTCTGTCTGTCTGTCTGTCTGTCTGTCTGTCTATCAATCTATCTATATTTAATCTACCCATCTATCTTTGACCTGCCTGTCTGTCTGTCTGTCTGTCAGTCAGTCTGTCAGTGTCTATCTGTCCATCTATCATCTATTAGTCTGTCTGTCTATCTATTTATCTATTTATTTATTGGCCCATCTTTTTGTCTATACATTTGTCTGTCTGACTGTCTGTCTTTCTGCCTGTCTGCCTGCATGTCTGCATATCAGTGTCTGCATATCAGATAACCAATATTATCTAATGAATTCTGTCTGTCTGTCAAACTATTTGTCTGTCTCTCTGTCTACCTACCTATCTATTTATTATCTACTGTATCTATCTATATTTCATCTAGCCATCCATCTTTTATCTGCCTGTCTGTCTGTCTGTCTGTCTGTCTGTCTATCCATATCTATGAATCAGATGGTACTGTAGGTTACATGAACAGGTTGATGTGATAAACAATCGCATAAGAAGAAGAAGAAAATAAATCTTCAATCCCAACAGTTTTGTCCATGTGAAGAAACCCCTACTGATGCATATTCAGAAAACATGTGTCTTCTGCACTGGTTCATCAAGGCTGTATTTGCTCCGTGTGTTGAAGATGAAGCAAAGGTTACAGGGGGAGGAGTCACACTTTTTTTTTTTTTTTTCTGGTGATGCCAGTAATGATCTTAATGAGTTGTGTGTCTGTGCTGCCTAACACTTCGTTTTACAGTCAGTGGCCTCATTAACATTAAATCAAATGGTGTTTACAGTATGTGCACATCATTAGGAGGAATGACGCGAGGGAGGGGGGGGGGTAATTATTCAATTTTCAAACAGCTAATTACTTCATGTACAGACGCGGCTCCAGCGCGGGTCACGATACACCGTGAAGGAGACAGGAGACAGGAGACAGTCAGGCGGCTGCGTCTAATCAAAGCCTCCCAGCCGTGACGTGCCGATACTTGAGCGTCCGCGGCAAAGTGTTCGGAGACTTTAGAAGGTGAATTATTGTCTGGTATGACAACTTTCGGCAGCTCTGTCCTCCATGCCCTGCTCCCAGGGGTTGGAGTGGAGACAGCTAATGATCGCAGTGCATGGGCGCAATTTGTACGAGTGCACAATTTGAACAAACAGGAGGAGAAAGAAAAAGAAAAGACTTTCACCACGGCTCATGCCTTCAGTCGGTGCAGCAGTGCCGGAATTTATTGCACTAGCTGTACGGTTAACTGCAGTTTGAGTCATGTTTGTTGGGGTAACAGTAATATATGGTACGCGGCCGTCGATTTTCCTGGTTACATTTCGTCTTCTGCTGGTTATTTGACACAAAAAAAATACTACAGTGATGCTAAGGCGACGTCTCACCAACAAAATGAAGGTGAAAAACCTGCGTATTTATGCAGTTACAACCTCAAGTAAACTGTCATTGACACCAACGCTGATGTGCAGTGTCCTGTAAACACCAGCAGACGTTGAATTATAGTGAAGAAACCAACACTTTCCACTTGAACAATGAAAACCTCCAGTGCAAGCCAGCAGAACTCAGCTCATTAGGCCTAAGGATATAATGGAACCCCAGCCTCAGTGTCAAAGAGCCTGGGAGCTGTAGTCAAATGGAAAGGTCAATGGTGGAATAAAGGAATCTTCAAAAACCTCCCTTACCTCAGATTGAGGCGAAGAAGATGAAGAGCCGTAGCTGAAAGCGAGTGAGTTTGTTGGGTGGACGAAGAAAAGCAATAACTCATACCTCATTTATAATAAGTGACTGTCCTCTGTATCTTCTGACTCTCTGACTCCACCTACCTCCACGTCCTCCCTCACTGCATCCATCAATCTCCTCTTTGTCTCCTACCTGGTAGCTCCATCTCTAGGATCATTCTTCTACCAGTGTATCCACCGTCCCTCCTCTGAACGTGTCCAAACCATCTCAATCTGTCTTCTCTAGATTTTTCTCCAAACCTTCCTGTCTGGGTTGTCCAAAACATTAAAAATTCAAATGTCGGTCCAGCTTGGGCAATTAATGAAATCCTGTAGCTGCGTGTAGTTCTTTTTGGTAATTTTTTAGCAAATGCACTGTAAATATGATTTTTTTCTTTTTATTAAGGCCAGAATCTCAGCTCTTGTCATAATTTTGTTTGGCTTTGTCTTCTTTTTCTTTTTAATGTCCATATATTTTCCAGGGTTGCAACAGCGAGTCACCAATTTCCATCTCACCTTGTTCTTTGATTCCTAAACTCTAACTCCAACTACCTCCATGTCCTCCCTCACTGCATCCATCAATCTCCTCTTTGTCTCCTACCTGGTAGCTCCATCTCTAGGGTCATTCTTCTACCAATATATCCACCGTCCCTCCTCTGAACATGTCCAAACCATCTCAATCTGTCTTCTCCAGCTTTTTCTTCAAACCTTCCTGTCTGTGTTGTCCCTCTAATCACCTCATTCCTGATCCTGTC
>JAFBJS010001021.1:54755-65893 GCA_016785265.1 Paraplagusia blochii | reverse complement strand
AGAGAATCTCAGCATCTTTAACTCCTCCACCTCCAGCCCCGCATCCTGTCTTCTGACTTTTCCTAGTGTCTCTAATCCATCCATGATGACAAACGTCTTGTAGACTTTTCCCTTCACCTTAATTGACTCTCTTCTGTCATAGACCAATGCTGACTCTCTTCTCTTACCTCTCTCCTCCACCTTCTCCACCTCTACTCCTTGTAACCTCACCATTCCACTGTCTTCCTTTGCATTCACACACGTACTCTGTCTTGCTATGACTGACCTCCATTCCTCTGCTCTCTAGTGCAAACCTTGACATATATCAATGTTAGTCTTCATTAGAGGAAAAAAAAAAAAAATCACTTTCTATAGCGTACAAGACAAGGATAAATATCCCGCGTTGAGTGTTTTCTTTTTCATTTATTAATTTTATTTCCATCAGTCTGTCTGACGTGTGGGATTGTTTGGCCTTGGCGGAGGTTTTCACTCTGCTGATTCTCCTTGTACCTACAACAACCTCTATGCCTGGAGTCCAACAGGGTGAGAAAAACGAGTTGTAAAGCGACGTGGACGGAAACGTCAGGTGTAAAAAGGTAGCTTTCACAGTCAGACGGCCAGTGTTGTTAAACGCCGGTCACTGCGTTGTTGAAAAGAATTAGATAAGGTGTAGCAGTTGTAATTGTACATTATATTGGCAACGTTTTTTTTTTTTTTTTCATCACAGCAAATGTTTTTTGTCTTCAGTGAAACTGATATTTGACTATCTATTAAAACCTAAAAAGTAGGACATTGGAAAAAATAATTGAGCTCTAAAAAATATATTATTTTGATAGATACAACCTGTTACCGGTTCAAGGCACAGCAGCACAGATGGGGTTCGCCATGAAATAATATTTATTAACTGCAAATAATAAGTGCTTCTTTATTTCAGCCCATCAACTAAGCTTGCTGTACTACAGGGTTTAAAATAAATCCTGTTTTTTTATGTTGCAACCTTCAGACTTAGGTTTTGCAAATACATCTAAGTAGATCGCAAAAAAAAAAACGCTTTCCTGTTTCTGTTACTATTTGGAGCTGAATGAGCTTGTCTGCTTCATTATTGATTTGAAATTATCAAGAGGGAAACAGAAATATTGTCAGTTGCCCTTAACCAAAGATAAATATGACGATAAGTAAAAATATATTGTATTGTTAAGTCATTCCTAACACCTAAGATAAGCCAAAAACACAACAAAAACGGCATCTATTGATCAGTGGAAATGGAGTTCCCAGGGGAAAAAAACAACAGTTAGTGACTGTTAGTGTGAAACCATGCTTGTATATAGTTTTTATAGTGTTTTTCCATGTGTTTTGGTTGAGCGGTGTGTTTGTTAAGTGATAAACTCATTTCCAATGCAGCGGCAGCGAATGCATCACACTCATCCATATCTAAAATTAAATATCACACACAGTACAATGTGTGTCCTTAAAAGATAAGAAAAAAAAAAAAAAAGAAAAAAAAAACGAGCACTTTTGACTGCACGGGAAAAAATGTGTAAAGCATGAACAGTCAAGATAGCATTATGGATGGAGAGGCCCGGGAAAGAGACAGGCCCGTAGGGGAAAAAACAGGGTGTATATGTAGGAGATGAAATAGACGAGGACAAGTCGCACACGGATACTTAAGACAGAACAGAAATGGCAACGACATAATTCTTTAAAACCCGCTGACAGGTGGATGAAAGGAGGAGAGGAGGGCAGCATTATTGGGGGAAAGAGAAATTGGAGAGTTGAAAGGTTCTGTTCTGTTCGGCTTCCATTAGTTCCACACTAAAAGATGTGACAAAGTCAACATTAGGAGCCGGGCAAAAAAAAAAAAAAAGTGGGACCTGGACCTTGACGATAACAAGCACTCACTGCAGTAGAACAATCTTTAGAAAGTCAAAAGAAATTTCCTGGTAAAGGGGCAAAATGGAAAGGGAAATAAAAGGAAAACCGTTACGGTAAAGGGAAAAGTGAAAAAAAGGTGAGGACGGATTACTGCCATTAGGGTGTGGGAAGTCACAGCGAAGGGAAAAACAAAGACCGTTTTCATATGTTCCTGATAGTGGTGCTGTGGTTAATTATTATTTATTCTTACCTTAATTATTATCAATAAATATTATTAATAAAAGGGAAGTGTTTCCATCTATTTCCCAAAGGAACCCCCAACAGATTTATAAGGTTCTATCATCTGTCCATTCATTCATCCATCCATCCATCCATCCATTCATTGATTAATTCATCCATACATCCATCTATCCACTTCTCCATGCATTTATTTATCCATCCATCCATCTATCTATCTATCTATCCACCACTCCATCCATCCACCCATCCATACAGGCATCTTTCTATCTATCCATATATCCATCCATTTATCAATCCGCCTGTCCATCCATCCCTCTACCCATCTATCCATAAATCCATCCACCCATACTAATCCATCCATCCATCCATTCATCATCCATCCACCCATGCATCCATCCATTTACAGTATTTATCCATCCATCCATCTATCTTTCCATATATCCATAAATCTGCCTGAGCATCCATCCATCACTCTATCCATCTATCCATCCATCTATTCACCCATCCATCCATCCGTCTGTCTATCTATCCATCCATCCATCCATCCATTCGTCTGTCCATCTATCCGTCCATCCATCCGTCCGTCCATCCGTCCATCTATCTATCCATTCACCCACCCATCCTTTGATCGGTCCGTCCGTCCCTCTCCCCATCCATCTATCCATCCACCCATCCATCATCCGTCCATCCCACCATTTATTTTCATACATACATACATTAATACATTAATCCATCTATGTCTTAAACAGGGATGAGTGTTACATATTAATGGTCTTATTATGTCCTTCCTATTTAGTGCAACAGGTTCAGGAAAACTCAGGGACTGTTTTTTTTTTTATTTTTGTGTGGAAGTTCATCTGCGGTGATTTTTTTTTTTTTTGTGCGTGTGTGTGTGTGTGTACCACTCTAACCTTGAATGTCAGCTGGGAGGCACTTATCTGCTCACCTCTACATTTCCTCTCCTTTTATTTTGACATTTCATGCCTCACCATCTCCTGCTCCACCGACACACTCCTCCACCCCACCCCCCTCCCCAACCCCCCACACACACTTCCACTTGGGCTAAAATTTGTTCAAGCCACAGTTAACTTAAGGTAAAGGTCAAAACCATTTCTATGTTTTACCCTCCCACATCCAAGCTCCTCACCCACCGCCATCACTCCCCCTCAGGGATGACTTCCTATAATGTTTCTTCATGTGATTTCCGAACTGACAGCAAAAAAAAATCTTTAGGGGAAGATGAACAGAAATAATTACAATTAAACCGTGCAGATTGTTGTTAAGCAGCCCTGGAGCTCAACACTGTGATTCAGTGGCCAAATAAACAACACAGCAACATTTCCAACCAGAGGAAAGGACAGAATGCAGCAGCCGGGAGTTAATGCAAACAACCCAGCAGCAGAACACTTTATGAGCACTGACACAGCAACTCAATCCGCTGCAGAGCATCTGTATAAGGTCTACACCAGGGGTCTCAGACTCAAATAAGTTGAGGGCCACCACACATACTATCATTTCACCGCAGGGCTGCAGCAGCTTCCAGTCTTCAATACAAAAGAAAACATTTCATCAAAAAAATCAGTTTCCCATACATTCTGTGTAATACAACACTGAACTAGAAGGGGTCTCTGGATCAGGGGGCCGCAATATTGTTCCACGCGCCACAATTGGACCACAGGCTGCGGCTTTGAGAGCCCTACTCTACACAGTAGTTGATAAAGGCCATATGTTACCATAGATTCCATCGGTACTAGACCTAAAATAGTATTTCCACTTGGAAACTGCAAGTATTTTGAGATTAAAATAACGATACGTACTGGAAAAGACACATTTGGACTCACCTGGTAGAGGGTGTGGTTCTCGTCCTTCAAACACGGTTGGAGACGGGAGTATATCTGCAGGGAGTAATAGTAAGCGGCCAACTGGAGTGACAAGGCGGAGTGACACTGTTTCTCGAAACACTTGTTGGCATCCAGCACCTGAAAATATGGAGGACGTGACGTCAGGAAAACAACGTGTCCTCATCTGACATTGAGGTAAAAAAAAAACTTAAATTGCAAATGCACCAAAAAAAAAAAAAAATTCTAACTTAACAACACCTGTGTAACTACAGAATTCCCTCGTCTGTCAATTTGCTAACTTCCCTCCTCTGTTACCAACCTGGGGAAGGGCCAGTAAGTAGGACAGAGCCAGCGTCATGTCTCTGGGAAATGCATCGTTGGCCAATTGCAGCAAAACTGTACGAAGAGAGAGAGAGAGAGAGAAGAGAAATGGGTTTCTACCAAAGAGAATTAACTGAGTCTCATCCGAAAATAGTTAAATACCGGGACTAAGTGTGTCAGAAAACACCTCTGCAGGACGCGCTGTAAGAGGACGGTGGTAGAACCTAATGCGGAGTAGAGACAGTGGCAGTGGCAACAAAAACTCAAGGGGGGCGATGGCGAGCCCTTTTTGCTGCCTCCATAATAATAATGCTAATAATTCACAACAAGTATTAAAGTCCTGACCACGATAAAAAAAAAATTAGGCCATATCTATGAGACCTTGTGTAAAGTGTTTTATTGATGACATGCACTAGCGGTTTCGTGGTAAGTACTTGGGTTTACTGTGTATTGAATATTTAACACGTTTATTATTGAAACACTACTCTTCGTTTGACAATAAAATCTAATGTAGTTTTTACACCCGGGCCAAAGCACTGAGCTCTCGGCACCAGCACCAGCACCGCACGTCCTCTGCTTCCTCTCATGCTCCTCTACTTATTATTGGACGCTGATAAAAAAAATAAGTTGACGAGCAAACTTTGAATTCAACGCAGAGTAAAACCACTTAGAGCGCAGACCAATCACTCTGACAATCAGGAACATTACCAGTAATTCAATCAGTAGGAAAAATAGACACAAGTTGCAGCTTTTTCTCGATCTCCGAGTCACAAATTATTTAATTTACTGATGAAAGTTAAGTAATGTGGTGGCGAGCTTCAAAGTGAGTAATTACACAGACCAGACGTCTGTTTTTTTCTTTGTTTGTTTTTTCAGTTTTCTTCCCAAATTGCACATTTCTAACTGTTAATTATCATTTGATAAATAGAAAGTTAGGAGAAAGAAATGAAAACAAATAGGTCTGTTGCTGCCAAGTGAAACCAACAACAACAACAAAAAAAAAAATCAAGGATGTTTTTCCCAAACATTCAAATGTCTGTCCAACTTGGGTAACCGTAGATTGCAATCATTTAAATCCTGCAGCTGCAAGTAGTTTTTAAGCATCTAAATGCTGTGAAAATGTGATTTTTTTTTCTTTTAATTAGGGCCAGAATTTCAGTTCTCGTCAAACGTTGACAGTTTGGCTGTTTTAGTCTTCTTTTTCTTTCAGGAGTTGCCATAGTGAGTCAACAATTTCCATCTCTCCCTATCAACTACCTCCATGTCCTCCCTCACTGCATCCTTCAATCTCCTCTTTGTCTCCTTCCTGGTAGCTCCATCTCATTGGATCATTCTTCCAATGTATCCACTGTCCCTCCTCTGAACATGTCCAAACCATCTCAATCTGTCCTCTCTAGCTTTTTCTCCAAACCTTCCTGTCTGTGTTGTCCCTGTAATCACCTCATTCCTGATCCTGTCCATCCTTGTCTCTCCTAAAGAGAACCTCAGCATCTTTAACTCCTCCATCTCCAGCTCTGTCTCCTGTCTATTCCTAGTCTCTAATCCATCCATCACGGCTGCTCTCCCAACTGTCCTGTAAACTTTTCCCTTCACCTTAGCTGACTCTTCTATCACAGATCAATCTTGACTCTTTTCTCCAGTTGTAAATAAGTGAAAGTTATTCCCTGCTATATTCACTTACAGCAATACTACATTGCACAAAAGAACTCAGGATGCATCTACTATTAAATCAGTAAGTTCTCTGAATAAAAAAAAAAAAAAAGTAAAGCAAGAAGTTGAGGATGACAATTTGGTTTTTTTTTAGACTCAAATGTGCTGATAAAAATCTTGAGATAAAATAGCACAGATAAAAAAAAAAGTGGAGCACGGACAGAAGAGAGAGAGAGAGAGAGAGAGAAGTAAAGGAGCGACGGAAGACACCGCTAATGCACACTAATGTGAACACATCACATGGCTGTTTTGATGTGTTTGCAGGAGTGCAGTGACGCACCACTTAAAAGAGCTCTAACAACTCTCTCTTCAGCTGTACACCCACCCTCTTCCTTTACCACTCTTTTTTTTTTTATTTATTTTTTTCTTCCCCCCCTTCGTCTTCCCTTCTCTGTCATTCTGCGCATTACCTCCTGGGTTTCAATGAGCTGCACCTCAAAACGAGCTGATTATACGCCTCTCCAAAGTCACTGATACCATCGGGACAGGAATTACCAGAGGGGTAAACACACACAGAAGAGATAACCCTAAAAAAAGCATTTAGTTTGTGTGTGCGCGGGACTGTCACGGAGGAAAACCAAAAGAGTGATAAAAAAAAAAAAGGAACGCTGTGTAAAGAAGAAGAAAAAGAAGACTGTGGGTGCAGGTGTCCTCATGTCTGCACTTTACACATCCGAACCCCATAGAGTCACTTTCCACTGGCGTCATCATTAATTACGTCCAGCTTATCTGTAGCAGGTGGAAAATCAATGTATTTACTTTTTTTTTTTTTTTTTTCCCTACCCTCTTGTCCTCTCATCGGTTTTTTAAGGACAGCCAATGTGGCGGGTCCATACAGGAGCCATTAATCGAAGGTTGTTATCAGACTCAAATACAGCCGGACTTGCCTAACAGGACGGCTCTGAAGGGAAGGTGACTTTTAAGACAGGAGATATTCATTTAAAAGGAAGTAGTCAGTGAGAGGACGGGTTTGTTGTGGGGTCTGGACACGGACCAGGGTCAGATTGCTTTTTTTTTTACACATCAACAAGTGTGCGCACATACGCTACAAGTGTACACAGACACACTAATGTTGGCTGTCTGTGTTTTTTTTTTCAGACACACTAATGTTGGCTGTCTGTGTTTTTTTTTTTTTTTTTTTTTTTGCAGTGGCATTGATTTCGTTGAGCGGCTGTGATCCATCACACAACATGGCCCTGGTGTTTTGACTTGACGCTATCTTTCTGGCGTTGGCAACGGTGACAAGTCATTATTTACTGTTGCCGCGGGAAACGTGAGGATGCATTAATTAATCAGTTTGAGGCCATCCTTCCCATGCTGACCCCCAGATGAAGGGAGAAGCTGAGAGAAGAGGCTGCGAGAGGAGAAGAAGAGGAGACAAAGACCCAAGAGGAGAGGATGGGAAGAGAAGAAATAGTGGAATAGTGGGTTTTAGACACAGACAATATTGATGTGCAATGCTATTGTATAAAGCTGAGAATGACAACCCACAGCCTACACCACAACACAACCTGGACTTGAATAACGGTCACAAGATGTACCCAAGTCAATGTCAAGTCCGATAACACAACATAACCTGAAAAACAGACACAACACTGGAGACTGCAGTTGGATCTATCATGGACAGAAACCTTCTGATCCCCGAGACGGAGACGTGTGTCCCGGTTTGCTTATCTGTAGACAACACTTTCTACAAAAAAGACAGAGGATTGAGTTGATTTCTCTCGACAAGGTTAAAGTATGCATGTGTGGCTCGTTCCACTTCACAGTTATGTCTGTGTTAATGTAAGCTATGAAAAACATAATTTCTTGATTTATTTGTACCTGAAACATCAAGCAGGTCTGTGGATTCCACACACATTCTTCGCATATGAGAAGTAGAAAAAAAAAAATAAATAAATAATCGGTAAGTTTTTTGGCCCCCAGTTACCTCAAATAAATTAACTAAAGCCTCGACACACAGCTTTAATACCAGTGGAATTAAATGAAGAAAAAAACTGTGCAGGAACAGGTGGTCTGTGTGCAGCACAGCTCAGGTTCTTTCCTACATAAACAACAAAAAGTGAATTTTCCCAGCAACATAATTTTTTTTTTTCAATTAATCTTAATAGGAAGCTGACGCGTCCTAAATACGACCTTAATAATTTGTTTTTTCGGATTAAGCTTCTGAAAGAAAACAAGTACATATGTAAATGTGTTGCACTGATGAGAGCGCCTTCTTACCCTCTGTGGCAGGAAACACAGTTTCTCCTTCGGTTTTGGCCTCCGTCAGTTTCCCCGTCCTCAGTAAAACCTCAGCAAAGTCTTCCTGAGGCGGATCTTTGAAGGATGAATACACATCTTGACTCTGAGAGATGAAAAAGCACGCATGCACACACACACACACACAAAAAGGGAAGCGTCAACTGATGTCACTCTAACATTAAATCCAGTTCCGGAGGGAAATGTGATTACAGTGACTGAGGGTCTTTATTTGAGAGGAGTCGCGCAAATGAGTTCCCGGGTAAACAAATGGACCCTGGATTTAAGTAATCATTACCAACGTCCCAGACTTTAATAACTGCTTGTTGCGTTATTCCACTATCAGTACCATCAAGGTGTCGGCCTAAACTTGAAGCCGTCACTTTATTACAGAATCCTTCCTGTCTATGGGAACCACTCTCGCTCCATCCATCATTCTGTCTTGTTGCATTTGTCTCACTCTCTCTCCCTTTAAATCGGGCCGCTCCTCTCCCTTCTGTTCGTGCTACCGAGGCAGTTAGGGGTAAAAACTGAACTCATTGATCAGCCCGGCGCACGGACAGACGGACGGAGGGAGCCGTTATTGGGAGATGGATCATGGGAGATGGATGAACGCTGATGATGGAGCGGCGGAAAGGATTGGGAGAGGCCTATTAAAATGTCATGAGGGGAGATGTATCGCCCCCCTCTGTTTCCCCTCACGTCCACTCTTTTCGCTATCCGCGTGATTTGTGTCTCCGTGTGAAAGGACGTCCGGTCGTAACCCCTGGCGTCCATTTTCTGAGCGTCGAGGTCAACGGTTCTTGTCCTCGCTTTTGTTCTTTTTCACTTTCTGTCAGTTTTTTTTTTCTTTTTTTTTAATGATTTTTGCCGGAGTCTAAAAACCCTAAAGTTTACATTTCACACCTCATTTCAACACAAAGGCTTTCCTCAAGTAACATTGCCCTGAAGAGTGGAAAAAGTCAATATTAATTTTTGCAGAACGTATAATAAATGGGTTAAAAAGACATCCACTTAAACATATTCCGTATTCTTCGTGTCCTTAAGAGAAAAAGCAAAACTGAATAAGTATAAAGGGAAAGCAATAATCGAGACCACTCACAGGGTCGACATAAGGATCCTCGATGAGTTCCAGATAAAAGGGGCTGCAGCCTTGACGCTCGACGTTGGAGTTCACACATGCCCCTTCATGACTCGTGGCTCCTGTGTCACGGCCCTGAGGAGCCATCAAAACATCATAAAACTTTCACCGCACGCCCGCAGCGCTGTCATTTCTCTGTCCCACAGCAGACACACTCCCCGTTTTTCTTCTTTTCTTCAAAACCTGTAACCACAAGCTACCCCGAGACCTGAGACACCATTAATCTCCACCCAGGCGACCACTGAACCCTCCCAGCCGCTGGCGGCCATCACTGTGAAATATTGAACAGGCGGTGCGGTTAATTATGCAAGAGATGAGCTCTTGATTGGTTGTTTTTTGAATGAAGTCTCCATGACGACTGCGTTAGGCAAGTAGGGCATGGAAACATGGAAACATCTTTCATGCATAGTGTAATGCAAATTAAAAAAGAATGAAAATTAAAAACCTCTGGAAAAAAAAAACCAAAACTCTGTTACACTGACTGACATTTCTCAACACAGCACAGACACTAATACCCAAACTGAATTTCATAATTTCCCTTTTCAGTCTTTAGGAGAGACAAGGATGGACAGGATCAGGAATGAGGGGATTAGAGGGACAACACAGACGGGAAAGTTTGGAGAAAAGCTAGAGAAGACAGATTGAGATGGTTTGGACATTGTTCAGAGGAGGGACAGTGGATACATTGGTAAAAGAATGATCCTAGAGATGGAGCTACCAGGTAGGAGACAAAGAGGAGATTGATGGATGCAGTGAGGGAGGACGTGGACGCAGTTGGAGTTAGAGTAGAAGATACAGAGGACAGGGTGAGATGGAAAATGTTGACTTCCTGGGGCAACCCCTGAAAAAAGGGACAAGACGAAAGGAAAAGAGGAAGACGAAGAAGACCGTGTCTTTACTCTGATCAGTTTCAGGAAAGTTCTGCTTACATTCAGTGGCCGCAGGTAGCTCAGCGACTCCTTCCACCAGCGATGGTCACTCACTTTGGTCAGCACGGCTTTGGTGGTCACTCCTGTGGTGGTCAGAACCTCCATGGTCTTAGCAGTGGTTCGGTGCAGTAGGTCTCCTGCTGATCCCACCAGTGGACCCATAGCTGGGTCAGAGGCCTAGAACAAAGCAGATTACATTAGGATCTAGACATGGTAGCATCCTATTTCCAACTGTGAGTAAATAAACATAAGGTAAGGACAACAAAAACAGGATTCCTCCTCTAAATATCTGGTGATGATCAGAGCATTCGCAGATTGATCCAAAATATTGATACGGACACAGCTGTTGGTAACAACAACGATCAACACTAGTGCAATTATATTGATGCCCCAGTTTGATCCAGGCTCTAAATCAAAGATGCGAGACAACAGAAAGGTTCACAGGACAGACCAGTCATGACGTTTAGAGACACTAGCAATAGGTAAAAGACAGGAGGCAGAGCTGGAGGTGGAGGAGTTGAAGATGCTGAGGTTCTCTTTAGGAGAGACAGGGACGGAGAGGATCAGGAATGAGGTGATTAGAGGGACAACACAGACAGGAAGGTTTGGAAAAAAAGCTAGAGAAGACAGATTGAGATGGTTTGGACATGTTCAGACGAGGAGCAGTGGTTATATTGGTAGAGAGTGATCCTAGAGATGGAGCTACCAGGTAGGAGACCAAGAGGAGATTGATGGATGCAGTGAGGGAGGACATGGAGGTAGTTGGTGTCTGAGTATAAGATACAGAGGACAGGGGAGATGGAAATTGTTGACTCGCTGTGGCAACCCTGAAAAAAAAGGGAAAAGTTGAAAGTGTTGCTAAAT
>JAFBJS010001021.1:0-52899 GCA_016785265.1 Paraplagusia blochii | reverse complement strand
GCAGTGAGGGAGGACATGGAGGTGGTTGGAGTTGGAGGTGAGGATGCGCAGGACAGGGTGAGATGGAGGTTATTGACTCGCTGTGGCAACCCCTGAAAAATGGGATATGCCGAAAGGAAAAGAAGAAGAAGAAAAAAAAGGAAAAAAATTGGGAAAAGGTGAAGCCAAGGATGGAGTCAGTATTATTAGAATTCCTCACCTTCACTTCTTCTCCATAATGGTGGTGATTCTACAGATATGACGGTTGTTTTTTCATAAACAAACACACACGTGTGTGTGTGTACGCAGTGTATACATACGCCACACTGCGTCAGCTGCTGCGGCTATTCCTGAAGTCTGATGGAAACTGTAGATGAATGAACAATTGCGGTGACAAACAGCCCAAGACCCAGTGGGCTGTTTGTCTGGCAGCGTTTGTCTCCTTTTGATTGGTCCTAGGTGATCGGCCAGGTCGCATGAATGCGACTCAGCCATTCAGACTGCAAATAACGGATATTAATCGGAATTAGGACCACATCTCGAAGTGACCTGGGTCACGTGAAAAAAATCGAATCTGTGTCGTTCATATTGTCAATAACAAATTGGATACAGGCCGGATTTGAGTAGTTTCAGGGCGCAGTGTGAACCTAGCCATATATTACACAAAGTATTTCACAAACAATTACCTACTTTGGTATTTGATTCCGAATTGAATGAGAAAACTGACAGGTGTATACTGACAGGTAACGTACGCGTTTGAACAGTGTACAGTTTGGTCGTTTGATAATAATGGGAGCAAATGAAAGTTCTTAACAAACATACAGAAACATACATGTGTGTAATTTGTGCAGCAGTAAACTTCAATTTCTGGTCGAGTACGGCAAATAGTTACTCCAGAACTCTGCTCTTCAAGTCGAGGTGCAGTATATGGATCACGATGTCACAATGACAAGGTTTGGTTTCCTTGTTTTCCTTCCTATCCTTTCCAAAAGGGGGCCACATCTTGAGAACAAATTGCAAACCATGTGGCTTACTTATGATTAAATGCATGTTTCACATTTACTTTTTTAACTAGATTGCTCCTCATTGTTCCAAATTAAATAGTGGTTTATATCCATTACTGATTCTATAATAACTGTATCATTTAATCTTAATAATGACAAAACAAAAGTTACATTAATTGCCCCCTCCCACTCTAACTGTCTGAGTACCTAATAACAGGCCATTGGACTATCTTTTAATCAATTGCTCTCTTTGGGCCAACCATCCACATTTCTGCAGAGTCACTTGAGTCTCTGACTGTCTTGACCATATATTTGTTTTCTTTTTTGTTCATTCCATTGCCCTGCAGTTGCTGGTCACTAAGGGAACCAAGGTTTGTCCCTATGTTTGCACTAGCTTTTGTGTGCACAACATAGAGTCACCTTTAGTGTGATGTCCCCGCCCTACCCCCAGTCCCCCTCCACTCCTTGTACTATGAACCCAAAATTTGTGAAAAAATGTTTTTCTTTTGTTATGTTAATGTGTAACGTGTTCCTTTTAGAGCAATGTGTCCAAACTGATGTCTGCTGTGGCTTGTACCCCAATCTAATCATTTTTAACTAGCTGCAAAGATTGATTTTAGTGCAAGGACTTTTCAAACTTTTAAGTCCTGGTGGGACTGTTTTGACGTGGCTTAATTTTTCTTTTTAAAAAACACAGAAGCTGGAGGACTATCCCAAAAGATGAATTGAACCTAAGTTTATTGCTTTAACAAACTATATCAGGAGGATTACAGTGTTTATTTGGGACAGAAAGACAATTTCATGAAGAGTCACTGAAGTCAGTGCAGATTTGAAATACATTACCTGTAAGACTTTTTTATTATTGTAGATTTAAAAACTGTCATATTTGTCCAAGGTGTAAAGCAGATCAGTTCAACATTCAAATCTAACTATGTTGGAATTTAAAAATACATTTTTCCTTATAGTAATCAGTCATTAAAATAAATTAATTTATTAATAAATTAAATTAATAAATTCTCTAACATCATATAATACTTACATATGTGTTTAAGTATATTTAAAGGAATTGTTCTCAAACAGCACTTAGAGACTAAAGTCCTTTTTCTCAAACATAATGGTGTACTATGTTTTACAATGAAAATATAGGACTAATCTATAAACCTTTTTAATAATTCCTGAGGAGTTCACATTAGTGTCATACTTAATCAGACTCAAATGTAACTGTGATACACTATGTATCTTGTGTTCAAACTGTATCATTTTTTTTATCAATAAATCTAAGAAAATACGTCTCAATTTGGACGCAGCCGCAGCTAGGCAGGTTGAGAACCACTGGTCTAAAGCCTGTAATAATTCTATTGACTGTCTTTTTGTCTCTGTTAGCATCTCCAGATGACCATTCAGGCCCTACAGGATGAACTACGCACACAGCGAGATCTTAACCACCTGCTGCAGCAGGAGAGCGGAAACCGCTCTAGTTCTGAGCACTTCACCACCATTGAGCTCACAGAGGAGAACTTCCGCCGTTTACAGGCCGAACATGACAGACAGGCAAAGGAGCTCTTCCTGCTTAGAAAGACTCTGGAGGAGATGGAGCTAAGGATTGAGACTCAGAAACAAACATTAGGTGCCAGAGATGAGTCCATCAAGAAACTGCTTGAGATGCTTCAGAGCAAGGGGCTGCCACCTGGGCCAGGCAGAGCATCTGAGGAAGAGCAAGAAAGAGCCAGGCGCATCGCTGAAGCTGAGGCACAACTGGGCCACCTTGAAGTCATTCTGGACCAGAAGGAGAAGGAGAACTTACATCTACGAGAGGTATTGCATAAAAGATCTACAAATGAGCACTTACGGAAAACAGTTTTTTTTGTTACTAGAGGGAAATAAAGTCAATGACAATTCATAATAATTGATTACAGGTTTTTTTTTAACATTATGTCTTTGAGTTTGAAGCAAAACTACAGAAAGATGAGTAGCCAGGTCACAGGTCCAGTGAACTTCTGTCATCTGCTACAGGAGCTCCACAGGAGAAACCAGCTGCACCAAGATCCAAGCAAAACCAAGGCGCTGCAGACCATCATCGAAATGAAAGTGAGAAAATTACTCTATTACATTTGTTTAACAAATGTTTAAATCTTCTTTTGGAAAAAGAAGTATTTGAAACTGACAAAAACTAAGTTGAATTACTTCACATCAGTTTGACTGACCATATAGAAAATGTACAGAATAAATTATTAATATTTTTGACAATTTTGCTGTAAATCTTTTTTTTTACTGGAAACCAGCCAATAATAAATACATTAATTTTCAAAACATTTTCACAACTTCCACGTACAGTAAAATCACCAAACACTGTACATTACATTACAATAAATTTCACAAATTTACCCAAAGCAGGAAAAAGTTACAAGAGATAGTAGGTCAAGGTCAAATGAGAGAACACATTTTTAATGACAACCTCAGTCTTTTTAACCTAAATGTTTTTGGGTAGAGACTCGAGTTTCTCAACAGTTAGTGGTCTGATTCTACATTTTGATATGTACCAGACATTAAAGACATCCACACAAATACACCACACACACACGGAAATAATATTTAAAACTATTGTGTAAAGAATATTCCATCCTAAGCCCGGGCATCACTGGAACTATGTTGGTGGGATTTTATTGCAACACGACAATATTGGCAATTTATTATGATTGGTCAGACGCATGGAAAACAGAAGGGGGCTAACACAATTCTCCTAAAGTTACAAGGTAACTTTGCTTCAATGTTTTTGTATTGCACCCAAAAATCTGAATTAAACATGCATAAAACAGACAAAAGGTCTGCACAGGCCTTTATTTTGTCATTGTAAGGTATGAGTTCACCCTAGACACGATCACACACACTCTGGGTTACGTTTCAACGCTTTATTTATACGCTGGGAGTATTCTTCCGCACAGTCTCACTATCATTCACAATCTCCGTCTTTGTGCACTCTTGCACAGCCAGTGTCTGTCAGCCAGTGTCTGTCAGCCTCTGCTGACGCTTTCTCAGTTTCTGCTCCAGGTCTCTCCCCCTCTGGTCCCGGCTCCTACTAATATAGAGCGCAATGTTATTATGAGAATTACCCTCACCAGTGATATATTCTGCAGCTGCATCGCCACTCCTGTGCTCACTCTGCTGCAGCTGACCGCTAAGCTCTACCCCGCCTCCACAGTCATACAGTCATATCTGTTTATGTCACCACTTGTTTGAATATCACTGTGGAGTAAGAGAATTAGGGCAGCAGGGTTATAAAACAACTGTGGACACCCCCCATCCTCACTGCAGCACCCTGACATCACTTCCTTAAAATAAATCATGACATCATCACTGAGCTGCCACAGCTCTTGTTCACTTTGCAGGTGGGAACATCTCCCTGCACAGTCATGTGACACCTGTATTGTGGGATCTTGTTGAGACTCGGAAAGACCCTTCTCCTCCCGCCTGTCCTCTTCCTCCTCCCCCTACTCTTTCTCCACCTTATCCGCCTTTTTTAATTCTGTGCAGGAAACTGTGCATCTCTCCCTACTTCTCTTTCCCCCTCTTCTGTGCTGATGCTGATGGAAGCACAATAATCCACCCTCCCTCCCTCACCCACACTCTCTCTCGCCTCCTGTTTTGCTCGCCTGAGACAGTGAACAGCACATTGTCTTGCCTGCCTGCTACCATGGAAACAGGTGTGGCTGTTTATGACAGTGAGCCAGTATTCAGGAATATAAAACAAGAGACACACATAGGAAAAGATATAAAGATGAAGATTTACTGAGCAGATGGATGGAGCTGAATCCCCCATGCCTCTCTGAAGGTATGCTCTCTTCTGTGGTTTGCATTAGTGGCTTCACTGAAGCCTGTGTGGTGATGTGAAGTTTATTATGATGATAGTGATAATGCACCTGTGTGTGTGTGTGTGTGTGTGTGTGTGCGTGTGTGCGTGTGTGTTTGTGTGTGTGTGTGTGTGTGTGTGCAAATGCTTTCCAGGTCTTCTTGACATTTCTCCCTGACATTGTTCTCAGAAAGTTTTTCAAGCCTTGTTATTACATATGCCCCCTGCTCCGGTGCTGCCACTACGGAAGCGTATTGCTGCCACACTTAGAAAAAAAAATTGGCTCAGTATCACGTTATAACGCGATACGTATCACGTTATAACGTGATACTATCACGTTATAACGTAATAAGTTTTACGTTATTTCGTGATAGTATTACGTTATAACGTGATAAGTTTTACGTTATTTCGTGATACTATCACGTTATAACGTGATAAGTTTTACGTTATTTCGTGATAAATGTCAAGTATGAAGCGAATGTTAAACTCAAATCCTCCTCCAAGGATATGGCTTGTTTACAGGGTTCAGTTAAATTGTTTTGTAACGTCCAGTCGGACGTGTAATGTTTGTCGAGGCATTAATAAACAATCCCGCATTTATTGCAAAGATTTAATTACAAAGTTTGGTCTCTGTCAGCTGTCACCACGCCAACAGAACACATGGACCTGCTGCGTCTTCTCTCACACTCTCACTCAGGCTCTCTTCCACTCTGCTCCCCCCGCCCCTGGCTGCTGCGTTCATCCAGATGCACAGACTATGGGAAATCATAGAACTCTACGAACAATGAACATAATATTAATTTAGAACGCTACAGTATTTTGATGCTTGGCGGTGAGATTTTACAATAACTAAGCTCATTGATTGAGATTTTTGTCAGTGTGCGGACAGAATTTTAAACACATGGCATTCTACCGAATGTGCCATCTTAAATAAACCACATTACCCAAAATGCATTGCACGTGTTAGGTTTACTAGGAGTGACCATGTACTCTTGTATTCTAGTCGGAGTTCCAGTTAAATGTCTGCACAAACCTCACGCTGATCGTGTGTGTCTATTCTATTCTATTCGACAGGACATAACACCAAGGAAGAACGGATCTGACTCTCTCATGCTATCACGAAATAACGTAAAACTTATCACGTTATAACGTGATACTATCACGAAATAACGTAAAACTTATCACGTTATAACGTGATACTATCACGTTATAACGTGATAAGTTTCACGTTATAACGCGATACGGAGCCAATTTTTTTTTTCTAAGTGTGGCAGCAATACGCTTCCGTATGCCACAGACCACAAGTTCAGAGAAACTATTTTAGAGACAGAGGAAGAATGAGAAAAGAGGAAAGGAATGAAAGACAGCAAGTAGGAGAGAAGGCAGTTGTGATTCATTATAGAGAGAAAGAGAGAGAGATATATAGTTAATGCTCAAGACATGTTATTTACTTAAAAAGCTGTGATTCTAAAGCTGTACAGCTGTCACAGTTGTAGTCCACAGTCAGAATTCTGCATCTGCAGGAAACTACAGCCATTGCAACAGCTTTTTTGACTTTTCCCCCTTCACTTCCATACATCTTACTCTCTTTCTCTTCCTCTCTGCCTCCCCCCATCTCTTTCTCTCTCATTCCAAGCACTTTTTCTTTATCTTCGTGCTTTACTTACAGATTGTCTATTCGACCTAGACTGGCCAACCATGCTTCTCAGGTGTGTCTCCTCTCCCTGTCTCTGTGCAGGACACCAAAATTGCTTCCTTGGAGCGCAACATCCGAGATCTCGAAGATGAGATCCAACTGTTGAAGGCAAATGGCTTAATGAACTCCGAGGACAGAGAGGAGGAGATCAAGCAGATGGAGGTCTATAAGAACCACTCCAAGTTCATGAAGAATAAGGTAAGATGAGTATGCTATTGTGTGTGGAAGTAGACTGTGTGAAAATTTGTTCGCTTGGAATGTGTTGAGAAAATACTAAACTAAACAGTGTTACTTAAATTAGCCGCTGTTGCATTTATTGTCATCAGGGAAGTGTCGTGCTGGTGACAGGGTGCAATTCTGCTGCTTTTATTTCTTTGTGAAAAAACTTAGTGTCCAGAAAAGGTCAGTTTTGACAAAATTTTTCTTGAACCACAGTTGAAGTTTAAAGTTACCCATTACCTGCAGAATGTTTGTTCTGAAGACTGAAGAGCATAAGTTTCAACAAATACACGTTCTGTTTTGCATATTATCACTCATCGTGTTGAGTTTGTGTGCTTTTAGGGCAGGCAGGCCCATAGACAGGCCGGCAGGCACAGACTAGTACAGTTTTGTATTGTCCTCTATTTAGACCCCTCTGTTATCAATAATGGATAGCCATTTATAATACATGAGGAATGCAGTGTGAGTTGGTCCCAAATTAATTTTTGGGTATGTTGTATGTTGATCATACAAAGTCAAAGCTGTTCAATAAAAAGTAAGTTAGGGTATTCATTTTCATCACACAGTCAAGGAGAACAGCAAGTACTTCAGCACATCTTGTTTTATCTGTTTGTCACATGCGATCTGCAGATTGATCAGCTCAAGCAGGAGCTGTCAAAGAAGGAGTCAGAACTGTTGGCTCTTCAGACTAAGCTGGAAACAGTGAATAACCAGAACTCGGACTGCAAACAGCATATCGAGGTGCTCAAGGAGTCACTCACTGCCAAGGAGCAACGTGCTGCTATTCTGCAAACAGAGGTAATAAGCTCCAGAATTACCTAACTGCAGTCTCCTGCATAGCACCTTCACATTTACAGACCCTGAAAATGTCAATAAACACCTCATGTTAATTGGTTTCAATTGATCTGTTTTAGTGTCGTGTGTGTGGTAGTCTGTGAGTCCTCTGAACACCAATCTCTCATATATATATATATATATATATATATACATAATAAGTTCCACACACAGTCTTTATTTATATTGTCACTTCAGTAGTGGCCCGGCGGTCGGACATACCCACACACACACACACACACACACACACAGTTCAGTTCGGTTCAGCGGTGTCTCTTAGTCCGTTCTCTCCTCCTCCTGTGAACCCGGCTCCTACTTATGATAGGAGAGGAACAATTAGTGGAAATGTTACCACCTGTGCACAGTGCAGCATCAGCCTCGCCACTCACCTGCCCCGCCCTCACATACCTCCACCGCTGGACTGAGGCCGGCAGACTGTCCGGCCGAGCGAACTCCCCCGCCGCCCCACTCCTCCCTCCAGTCGTCAGGGGAAAGTCCGCCACCGCCATCTGTGCCCCCGGCCTGTGAATGACCTCGGAGTTGTATGGTTGCAACGCCAGGTACCACCGTGTAATCCTGCATTGCGGTCCTTCATGCGGTGGAGCCACTGGAGCGGAGTGTGGTCCGAGCAGAGAGTGAAAGGGTGTCCCAGGAGGTAATAACACAGGGTGACGACCGCCCATCTGATGGCCAAGCACTCCTTTTCAACAGTGCTGTACCGACTCTCCCGGTCGGACAGCTTCCGGCTGATGTACAGCATGTGGGCGGAGCACTCTGTCCATGAGGCGTTGGAAGGTGGCCGGGGCACCAAACAACCCAAACGGCACTGTAACAAATTGGTACAAACCGTACGGAGTGGAGAAGGCCGTTTTCTCCTTAGATTCTGGCGAAAAGGGAATCTGCCAGTAACCTTTGGTTAAATCCAGTGTCGTGAAAAATTGAGCTGTACCAAGCCGATCCAAGAGTGTGTCCTCCCGGGCATTGGATACGCATCAAATTGTGGCACCGTGTTTACTTTCCTGTAGTCAACACAGAACCGAACAGACTCGTCTTTCTTACCCACTAGAACCACGGGGCTGCTCCAGGCGCTGTGTGACTCTTCAATAACTTCCATTTCCAGCATTTGTTTTAGTTCCTTCTGCACCACATTATGCTTGTGCATAGGAAGACGGTACGGCTGTAAACGCACCGTCACACCAAGCAGTGTTTCTATGTGATGCTGTATGAGAGTGGTGCGCCCTGGAAGAAAGGAGACATCAGAAAATTTCTGTTGGAACCCTTCCACGTCCGCTTTCTGAGCCGACGTGAGGGATTTTCCCCCAGAGGAGAGCTTGGACCAGGAGCCCCCACTGCCGGACCAAGCTCATCCTCGTCTCTCACCGTCGACACCAGAGCGACCGCTTCCGGCTCCACCCACCCCTTTAACAGATTTAAATTATAAATCTGAGTGTCTCCTCTCCTGTCTGAACACTCCACCTCATAGTAAACATCACCAACTCTCCGTGTAACTACAAAAGGTCCCTGCCACTTTGCGGCCGATGGCTGATGAACTGCTCCAGCGCCACACTCTCCAGCATCCTCCGAGTCCCCCGGCTGCAGCCACCTAGCGGCTGAATCCCGCAGCTGCTGGGCGAAGGTGAAGGGACAGTCCGCCTCTCCCAGCCTCGCGCCCCGAAAACGACGTCGGTGATCTTCTGGGGAGTAACCCAGGCGATCCAAAACTGCCTTCCTGACGTCCTGGTAACTCCCTCTAGCGGCCGCCGGCAAGGCCAATGCCACAGTCTGGGCATCTCCGGAGAGCAGCGGCAGCATACGAACCACCCACTGCTCCTCTGGCCAGCCCCACGCCGCTGCAGTCGTGGCGAAGGCATCCAAAAATGACTGTGGGTCATCTGTCCCCGTCATCCGCTGCAGGGCCATGCCAGCTAATGAGACGTCAGCTGCAGGAGAGAACGACCCCTGCCCTGCCTGGGACAGCTGCTGGGCTAAGGCTCCCAGCTGAGCACGCCGCTCTGCCTCCTGCGCTTGGTTAGCTACTGCATGGTCCCGGTGCATGATCACCACTTCTCCGATTAACTGCGTTAGAAGCTCTAACAGTTGGTCTGTCATGGTGTTCAGCTAAGTTGGGCGCCAATTGTGGTAGTCTGTGAGTCCTCTGAACACCAATCACTCAGATACTAAGTTCAACACACAGTCTTTATTTATTGTGTCACTTCAGTAGTGGCCGAGCGGTCGGACACACCCACCCACACACACACACACACACACACACACACACAGTTCAGTTCGGTTCAGCGGTGTCTCTTAGTCCGTTCTCTTCTCCTCCTGTGAACCCGTCTCCTACTTATGACAGGAGAGGAACAATTAGTGGAAATGTTACCACTTGTGCACAGTGCAGCATCAGCCTCGCCACTCACCTGCTCTCTCTGCTGCAGCTGTGCGCTAACCACTGCCCCAGCCCCACAGTGTGTTTTCCATAATCCCCCTTCTGCAGCAGTTGTTTTTGTTTACAAATTTATATATTTGATGAAAAATCTTAAACTCTTCATTGTTACAGGTGGATGCTCTCCGTCTGCGTCTGGAGGAGAAAGAATCTTTCCTGAACAAGAAGACCAAGCAGCTGCAGGACCTCACTGAGGAAAAAGGAACTCTTGCAGGTGAAATCAGGGATATGAAGGACATGTTGGAAGTCAAAGAACGAAAGATCAACATCTTGCAAAAGAAGGTAAGACTGTGAGAAGCTTGACAATCAGCACTGACATCTTGATCAGTTTTTGATGATTAAGATGTGGGGAGTGACACCTTGTTACTACAAATAGTTATGTTTGTGCGAGTGCCTGCTTGACAAAATTGTTTTTAATAATTAGAATTATAAAGAAAAATTAAATAAAAAAATAATTTAATCTTAATTTCTTAGATTTTCCATCCACGTTTTGGCTTGCATCCAAAAATATATATATATTTTTTTTCATTTTTTAACACATTTATTATATTTTGATTCAGAGCTAATTAGTTGTTTGTCTTTATATGATGGGAATTAACTGAATCCACTGGTGTAGGTGATGATAATTGGCTGGCCAATGACAAAAATGTTTCAGCAGACTAAGCTGTTTAACAGTGACCGAGCACACTTTTTTTTACAAAGATTAAAAGCAGAAGTCCAAAAATACAGAAAAATATATGTGTGTACAGAAAGTACTCTCCTATAGCAGTAGACGTTTTACTAGACCAGAGACCCCAAATTAGTGAATTGCAGGCCATTTGTTGCCTGTCAAACGTTTTTTCATGGCCCCAACTTGGTAAAATAGTTTATTTTAAACGTTGCCTACAAGATTTATAGAAGAGTTTCACTGCAAGTCAACAATGCCGGAAATGTTTGATGCACTCAATGGTGAAGTTGTAGACTTTCCTTTAGTGCACTATTCACTTTCATCCAATCCAGTTTTCTCATTCATGGAGACCAGTGTTGATCAGCTGCCGTGTTGATAACGCACTGATTATACATGTTCAATAGAACATATATAAGTTTACTGTAGTGATCTAAACTTCAGACCGTCACAATAAATGTATTTTCACAGATTGATGTAATAACTACAATACAGTATAGCATTGCGTGCTTAACCAGTTAAGTTTTTATATATTATAGATTTGCTTACCAAATTTTGGGTAAATCCAGCAGTTCTCAAAACCCTGGTCCACAAACTCCTTTGGGTTTATTTTCTGTCATTTTTTTTTTTTTTTTCTCAATATGTGCCATTTGTATTACACAGAATCTGTGGGATCTTTTGATGTAACCCCATTTTTTATTATTATTGAACAGCTGAATAGCTGATGCGGACAATTGATAGTGGGAGCCCTGGTCTAAACCCACCTCTAAAAGGGAAAAATACAAACCCACCACATTCAGTTATTAACACTTCTTGGACTTTATTGTTTTTTTTCCATTTTATGGGGGACTTGGAGAATAGAAATACAAGATTATTTATATTATCATTATTATTATTATTATTATTATTATTATTATTTATATATTATTAAATGCATGAAATCAGGGCTTTGGAACAGTCCAAGGATTGAAAACAAGAATTGGAAACCTAAAATTTTGTTCTAATAATAATAAGAAATACTACTAATAATAATAATACATTTTATTTAAAAGCGCCTTTCAGGACACTCAAGGACACTTTACAAGATACAATTAAAACAAACAGAAAATCAATACATACAATGATACATTTTAAACAAACAGAAAATTAGTAAATAAACCAACAGGTCGAGAAAGAGGTTAAGGTGGATAGGCAGTGCGAAAGAGGTGAGTTTTAAGATGGGATTTGAATGTGGGGAGAGAGTCAATGTTACGGAGGTCAGGTGGGAGGGTGTTCCAGAGCTGCGGAGCAGAGCGACTAAAAGCTCTGGCCCCCATGGTGCTGAGGCGGGCAGGAGCAGGAACAACAAACCAGAAACATCTAACCAGAAAGATCTGAGCAGAAACATCCAAACTGAAACACTGTGCTGAGAACATGCAACAACCAATGATCCGACAACACTGAGTGAGGGATAGGGGTATATATACTGAGGGCACCAGGTGACACGCCTCAGACTAACGACAGAGACACAGGTGAGCGTGATCACACTGACGACCAGACACTGCAGGAAGGGGAGACAGACAGGCTTGCCAAAACTTAACATCCTGAGTGGGTGGGGGGGGGCAGAACTGGGTGCAGACAGGAACAAGGACAAAGGAAACACAGGGAAAACAAATGGTCAACACAACACCCAGTTCTGACAACACAGAAACTAAAGCATGCACACAAAACATAAAACAAGTAATTTTTGACCCCAGGGCCCTAGCCCTTGATAACTTTGTACTTTGGTCTAGGGTACTTGTCTCTATGTCTAGGAGTCCCCCTTCTAGACCAAGGTACGGCACGAATCAACAAGTCTGTCACAGGCCGATCAGCCTCAGCTGCAGAAACATAGATGGCTCTGGTCTCTGGGGCAAAGACAGGGACAGCCGAGGGAACCACCTCCTCGACGGCAAAGACAGGGACAGCCGAGGGAACCACCTCTTCGGTGGCGAAGACAGGGACAGCCGAGGGAACGACCTCCTCAGCGGCGAAGACAGGGACAGCCGAGGGAACCAATCTCTTTGGTGGTGAAAACAGGGACAGCCGACGAAACCACCTCCTCGGGGGCAAAGACAAAGACAACCAAGGGAACCACCTCCTCGGCGGCGAAGACAGGTACAGCCAAGGGAACCACCTCCGTGACAGCGAAGACAGGGACAACCAAGGGAACCACCTCTTCGGCCGCAAAGACAGGGGCAGCCGAGGGAACCACCTCTTCGGTGGTGAATCCAGGGACAGCCGAGGGAACGACCTCCTCGGCGGCGAAGAGAGGAGCCGAGGGGACAGCGTTGGCCTCAAGGGCGAAGACCGGAGCCGAAGGGACAACATCGGCCTCAGGGACGAGGACAGGAGCCAAAGTGACAACTTCAGCTTCAGGGACAAAGACAAGAGCCGAAGGGACAACTTCGGCCTCAGGGATTAAGACAGGAGCCAAAGGGACAACTTCGGCCCCAGGAACAAAGACAGGAGCCGAGGCGAGGGATGCCCGATAGGGCCGCTGGCTGATCTCGAGTTGAGCAGTCTGGAGACTGTCCACTTTTGCCTTCAACTCCAGGATCGCCTCATCGCTCCTCATTACGGCCTGACGCAGCACAGCCCAGGCCTGGTGAAGGGCCTCTATGCTCTCGCCGCCCAGCTTCTCCTGTATACATGGAGCAGGAACTTGGGGGGTAACTGCAGCAACCAAGGACTCAGATGTGCATATTTTAGACACGGAGGACAGATGGTTTGAGAGAGGAGTAAAGGAAGCCATCTATGCCCATCTGGAACAACCGACCTTGAATAGAGGGGGAGGTCTCCGTCATCAACTGTCTGCTACATACCATTCTCCCTTGAGATCCCATCCTAGGAAGTTTAACTACTCATCAGTACCAGAGCAGACTTCTCTAGACAGGTGTAACAACGACTTCCATTCACATCTGGACATGTGACAAGAAAACTGCTCATTAACATCAGGAGCAGTTTCTGTCTAAAAAGGTGTGATGAAAACAACTCTTCACCTTTGTCCAGTGGTGAAGGGAGTGGTCTAGAGTAGTATAATTAATAGAGTTCCCTCTAACAACAACCAGAAACTGATTCAGTTCCTCCGTTGAGGTATGAAACGTCTTTCAACTCCAAGAAGTCCAGTTGCCTACACCTAAACCCCTTTACAAGAAAGGTGAGGTGCAAAGCTGTAACAATTACAGATGGATAAAGTTGATGAGCCATACAAGGAAGATTTGGGAAAGAGTAGTTGAGGCTAAGTTGAGGAAAGAGGTAGAGATAACAACAGTATGGTTTTATGCCGTGAAAGAGTACCTCAGATGCAATATTTGCCTTGCCGATGTTGATGGAGAAGTACAGAGAGGGTCAGAAGTAGCTGCATTGTGTTTCTTGTAAAAAAAAAAAACACAAAGGATTGAAAAACTAGATAAAAGTGTCAGGAGGGATCTGTGATAGAAGAGTGTAGCTAAGGTGAATGGAAAGATTTACAGGACCAGCCGTGATGTAAAGTTTAGAAACACTAGTAATAGGTAGAAAACATGAGGCAGAGCTGGAGGTGGCAGAGGGACAACACCTTTAAACCAAGTCAGGTTTTCAAGTTTAACCTAACTTGTAATGTGTGTGTGTCCCAATGAGATGAGGTGCAGTCATTAGTGTGTTAGTGTGCGGATGTTTTATGTTTGTACATTGAGCCAATTCAAAGTGGATTTTTGTTCTTCGATTTCAGTGTACTCAAAACACAAGTGAGAGAAGTTTGAGTATTAATCAGAAAGAGGAGTGACCCAAGAAGTGCACATTGGCCAAGATGAATGAACCATATACAGTCGGGGTCAGAAGTTTACTTACAGCGTATGTTCCTACACTATATCTCATGCAAAGTTCGAGTTTCACACTTGAATTATGAAAAACTAGCATCCACAATGCCCAAGGATTAATGCTTTTGGGAAATAAAAACAAAAGCCAAAATTCCTCATAATTTCACATTTATTGATACGTCGTTGGAGGTCACCCCTGCAGGTTATTACTGGATCATAAGTTTACATACACCTTTGTCTTCAGGCCTTAATACTTGGTAGAATTTCTATTAACTTTTATAACTTCAGCAAGTCATTTTGGATAGACATCAATGATCATCTCACAGTAATCCTTTGGAATTTTTGACCTCTCTTTCTGACAGATTTGGTACAACTCGGTCAGATTTGTCAGTCTCCTCTTACAGACTTGTTTCTTCAGTTCGCTCTACATGTTCTCTGAAGGATTTAGGTCAGGGCGTTGTGAAGGCCACTCCAGTACTTTCACCTTGTCTGCTGAAACCATTTTGACACTAATTTTGCTGTATGTTTTTGGATCATTGTCTTGTTGAGAGATCCAACTTCAACCAAACTGCAGAGATTTGGCTGACTTTTTGAGGTTCCCTTCCAAGTATTGCTCTTCTCATTGATCTTCTGGAGTTCACCTGTTCGCCTGACCCTGCAAAGCAACCCCTCAACATGAGACTTCTTCCACCATGCTTGACCGTCGGAAAGATATCGTTGGAATTAAAGGCTTCACCTTTGTGAAGGGAAAACATATTTCTGGTCATTATGCACAAACAGTTAAATTTTTGTCTCATCTGACCACATGACCTGCTTCCACAAGGCTTTGTCCTTATCCTGGTGCTCTTTTGCAATCTTCAGCTGAGGGTTTTTGTGTCTCTCTTGGAGAAATGGCTTTTTTCTGGTCTGGTACCCTCTTATCCCATGTCAATGGCGAACTCTCTCCCGAACACTGAGACATTTGTACCTGAGGGAGCCAATTCATTTCAGATGGCTTTCTTGGTGATCTTGTTGTTCATTGTCACATTTCTTACCAAAAGGGTTAGGGTTTTCATCTCTGGATGTTGATTTCCGTTTCCCTCCAGTTCATGGCATTACGGCTGTTCTACCAAATTGCTTATATTCATGGACAGTTGTCTGAACAGATGCCCTTGGTACATCAAGTTGCCTTGTAATGGTCCCAAGAGACAAGCCTGACTTATACAAGGCTACAATTCTGTCCCTGATATCATTATTATTATATTATTATTATTATGAAAGTTATTTTAAATTATTTACCAGAAAACACCACAGTATGGTGAAACTCTTGTGAGATTGGAAGCCAAAAGAATCTGCAGTGCATTGAGGGAGCATAAGCAGAATCATTTAAGGATTGATGGCTTTCTGTATTGTACTTGAACAATATTCTCTGTTTTTTTTTTTTTGTTTTTTTTTAGATTGAGAACTTGCAGGAGCAACTGCGGGACAAAGACAAACAACTGGGAAACCTGAAAGACAGAGTCAAGTCTCTGCAGACTGACTCTAGTAACACGGACACTGCACTGGTCACCCTGGAGGAGGCACTGTCAGAGAAGGTAAAGGCTGGATTTTGATTGGTTTTATTCACTTAGTCACTGTCCTGGGGCGCAAAACACTTTTACAAACTCTGAAACAAAATTATATTTGGGAAAACAAATTAACCAAGTAACAAAACACTTTTACAAAAGCTCGAAACAAAATTACAAGTAACTGTTGCAGCCAGAAAGGGAACGTCCCAAGTAACTTCCCCAACCTAAAAAGAACCAGCCAAAATGGACGGCAGTCAAAGGGTGTTTTTTGGCCAACACGTATGAGCCGACTTACACGGCCTTGAGTTTCGAATGGTCGGTTTGTGGAGTTTTTCAGAGGGGGGAGTTCATCAGCCAGATAATGTTAAACAAAATAAGTGTAGCATAATTGTCACTATCTGAGCTATGTGAATCAATGTTATGTTCTATTAGTGGTTGCTAACTTTCTATAAACTTGGCTTTATTAATTTCAGCAGAAAAACTTTGTCAATCATATGAGCAGTGCATAAAGTACAGAGGTCCAAGGTTTATCTTCTTTGTCTTCTATATACGGCCAACGGCCATCGATGACATTTTACCTACATATCTACTTACACTACTAAGATTAACCTACCTACCTATGTAAATTCTACTAATTTACTTATTGACTAACATCCACCATCTACATGTTCGGGTTTTACATAACTACATGCTTGTATCTATTGTGTTGCTTTTGTACTTACTTTATTCATCACTTGTTTGGTTCTGTACTGCTGATGGAACTGTAATTTCTACAGTAATCTATTCATCTACCGGGCTAAAAAGCCTGTTTTTTCCCCTCTCGGTTTTAGATCCATTATTCTCAAACTTTTTTTTTTTTTCATAAATCACTATTTGTTTATGAATTTATCAATAAAAATGCAGTCCATGCTCATTCACTTTAGTCATATTTACAACTTTATTTAATCAAGCTGTGTCAAATGAAGACACTTTGTTACACCGGTACAATAAAAGTCTCCCACTCATTGCTGAGTCATTCATTTAAGTTTCAGATACATTTCAGTTTTAGACTGCCAGTACTCTGCCTTCTGTAAATAGTTCCTCTCCATAACAATGTCCAGGTACTGCTGCATGTTGACAGCCTCACATGGAGCTCTTGTCAGCTGAGTCTCGGGGGTCGTCCAGTTCAGACAGTCTGATGTGAAATCCACAGTCTCTGGAGTCAAATCTATGTTCAACAAAAGATATACGATTTATTTCAGAAACAGAAAGCAAATAAACAGCTAAACAATCTACCACCAAATATTACCTGTCTGGTGAGTTTTATAGCTCATTGGCCACTCCTCCTGAACATGATGCTGTTTCAGAGAGAGGGGGATACTCTGACTGTTTCACAATCCATCAAACTCATCCAAGTCCTTCTGAATAACTCATGATCCCTGTTGAAGTATCTGGCGTCTTTATGGTCAAATAGTTCCATCCAGAACTGACTCCTTCATAAATCTACAAAATATATAATGGTTTTAAGCTTATTACCTCATTCTGTATATGTACCATCAGGACACAATCTGCTGAACGTTAGTGTATGAACCATACATGTGGCTGGACGCACCAGAGCAGTGGTCTGTTTGGTAGTGGCCTGGGGTCCACTGAATTACAGCTTTGGTTCTGTTTTCTGTGTCGCAATCACTCCTCAGTCTCATGGCAATGACAGCATGTTGTCGATAACTCATACGATTATGTTGTAATTATGGAATGTCCCTCATTAAAACACTTTGCGCACTGCTACAATAGATCTGGTTCGTCTGCGCTGCGGCATTGAAAAACTCCAAAAACCGAGCAGATCGCATAAGTCGGCTCATACGCATTCGCCGCAAAACACCGTTTGACTGCCGTCCGTCTTGGTTGGTTCTTTTCCAGTTGGGGAAGTTACTTGGGATGTTCCCTGTTTCGGGCCTTTGTAAAGTGTTTTGTCACTTTGTAAATGTATAAATTGTATCCGGGTTTGTAAAATTTCCGCAGTTTATAAAAGTCTTTCCTTTCCTGTAAAAATTGTTTATTTAAAATGTAATTTTATGTTTTTTTAAATGTAAAATTTTCTTAATTTATTTATTTGTATTTTTGTAAATTTGTTTACTGAAATGTAATTTTGTTTCAGAGTTTGTAAAAATGTTTTCTGAAATGTAATTTTGTTTTTGCTTTTGGTAAAGTGTTTTGCACCTCAAGGCCACCGTACTCTCAAGTTGGTCTGTGCCTACATGTGGAATTGGCTAATAATTCCACATGTTTTTGTTTGTGTATCTTTTTTCATTTGTGTGTGGCGGTGTGGCTGCTTTGGGGGTAGGAGAGGATTATCGAACGTCTCAAGGACCATAGAGAGAGAGAAGACAGGGAACGTCTGGAGGAGGCAGACAGCTTCAAGAAGGAGAACAAAGACCTGAAAGAGAAAGTTAACAGCCTGCAGATAGAATTAACTGAGAAGGAGGTGAGTATAAGTTGTGAGGTGATGTTTGTAATGTTTGTTTATGAGATGTGTTTACCAGACCATGGAAAATCTGTCAGTGTAGTTGTATATGACAAATAGGGATGTCCAATATTACTATTTATAGATATCGGATATTGCACAAACACATTCCCAATACCAATATTAACAGATACTGATATATGCAGGTGATTTTCCCTGAATCATTGTGATGCCGACTAAAGGCATACTATAAAATAACTGTGTTATTTATAGTTTGTGTTAATATAAACACAATACTTCAAGTTATTGAAAAATTATTTTTTCATTTTGTATGAAACAGTCCTATAATTCATTGTAATTCAATATTAATAATTCAATAATTCAATTCAATTTAAACATGTGTTGGACAGAATAACTTTCCAGAAACAATAATTGACATTATAAATAGGGCTCATTCAGCACTCACAAAAAGGGCAAATAAAAAGGGACACAGACGGAAATAGCTGCAGTATAAGAGTCAACAGCCCTCTTTAATGAGCAAACAAACATTTTAGCATTGTCACAATGTAAACGAGTGTTTTTGTTGATGACATGAGAGATGGCAACAAACCATGTTTCACTGGCAAACTTCAGAGAAGTACTTAGTTCAAATACGAATAGACATGACATTGCATAACTTGAGAAATTCCTGTATTCTGTATTATTTCGTATAAGTTAAATACAGTAATAAAAATAACATTGACTCTATGATAGACAGCCGCTGCTGCTGCTACTGTTGCTGTCCATTCCATGTTGTCCTCTTTACTTTGCTGCATAAAAACACCTCGATAAGGTGTTCTTACCCATCCCACTCGCATGACCAGCTCCTTGCACATATCCTAAATTACAGTTTTCTTATCCACAAAAAAACTCCAGACCACCTACTTCCATGTAGCATTGATTATTGTTGTCAGTACCTCATGAGGAAGACCAGCTTATATGCCGAGACCACGGCTTTGCAGCATTAAACTTATAAATATCGGTGGAAAAAACAATACCGATATGCTCCGATATTAAAAAGGTTCCTGATATCGGAATATTGCTCCGCTGATATTATCAGACATCCCTAGTAACAATGCAACTCCTTGACACTGCTAACATCCTATGAATTGCCTGCTTCTGCCTGTTTTACTTATTGTTATCCTGCAGTCCAGTCTCATCGATCTGAAAGAACATGCATCATCACTCGCATCTTCGAGCCTGAAGAAGGACTCAAAGCTTAAATCACTCGAGATTGCCATTGAACAAAAAAAAGAAGAGTGTAGTAAGTTGGAGACGCAGTTGCAAAAGGTAAGTGCATGAGGTGTATTTGGATAATGCAAAAACTGATATCCCCATTGCAAATTTGGTAAAAACAGATCACAAATGAGTAAGACATATTTATAACTGAACGGTTTTTACTCCATGTTGTCACTTCTTTTTCCTCTTTAGTTATTTGGTCAGGCCCCTTTTTTATTTGAAATCATTTTTATTGAAGACGCATTTTATAATTGTGGGTGGCTTCTGCACATGGTGGTGGAATGTGAGGGAGGGGAACATTCATGATTCATCCAGTCTTTTAATTTTGAATGTATATTTTTTATGTGGGTAAATAATACTCCACATTTGCACGGATGCAGGAAAGCAATTTTTATTTATTTATTTATTTATTTTTATTTACAAACTATACTTCTACATATTACATACTATTTAGGGCAGTTGGTGGCCTAGTGGTTAAGGAAGCCCCCAGTTCAAATCTCCCTAACGACAAGTTTTCTCTGAGGTGCCCTGAGCATAGTATCGTCCCCACATACTGCCCCCTGGGCACTCAAAAGTTGCCCAATGCTCATTTTGGTGATGGGTTAAATGCAGAGGTCACATTTCGTTGTGTGCTGTGATTGGGAAGTAATGTGAGACAGTGCTGTATTTATCACATTATTGGGGATATCGAGTTTTGTAATGCATCATCTGTTAAAACTCTGGTGCTGAGCGACTTACCCAAAGCTGTCTTACAGAGACATAATCCATTTTCCATTTGTGGCTGTTATATATATGTATATATATATATATACTGTTGAAAACATATATGTGCATAGGAACACACTTTAGGAACAGACGCAATCTTTTTTTTCTCATAAACGTGACATTGGGCGCTTCCGCCCACTAGAGCAGCAAGCCCTTACATAAATATATACAGTACATCTTGAAGGGTAGGTAGTGGGTAGGTTTGGACATCATTTGATTTTTTTAAGGAAGGATGAAGGATAGATAAAAACCTTAGCAGTCACCCGGAGAGACGGCAGAGTGGAACTGATGACTGGGTGACAATGACGGTGATGCTGGCATGGCAGGAATGGCCAGTAGTCAGAGGAGCGAACAGGATAAAATACAAAAGTTTTTCCAAACGCAGTTTGGCAAGAACTCGGCAAAGTCCGAGGCAATAACGGAATCTATCGCTCGTTATATTACAAAACAATGTCCTGTGTCACAATCTGGTTACAGCATGAAGGTGTATAATTTCACTAAAATCAGTAGAGTGTCACCTGATCCTGATACACTTGTTAATGGAGATAAAATACAAATTGTCAGTCAGTATAAATATCTTGGGTTAATATTAGATGAATATTAGATTAGAGCTCTCCTTTAAAGACCATATTGACAAATTGTCTGAAAAAAAAAATCAAGTTAAATCTTGCAAATGTTCATGCAATTCAAAAGGAGATGCCAGATGAAGCTGAAAAAAAATTCTTAATTGTATAAAAAGAGTTAACACATATATTTTCTATTGAATATGTATTGTGTGCTTCTTGCCTTTTTACATCATGGATAGGGGACTCCAGATAAAAAGCCTAGCCTTTGCGTAATTCTTTCTAATTAAACCATGTGTTTATGAAACTGCATTTCCCCCTCTTAATTAAACTAAACTAAAACTCAAAAACACTAGATTGGATCGTTATGTTATTTGAGTGAAGATGTGTGTATATACAGGCCTAGAAATTCATTATTTTTTCATGCCAGCCAGCCAGACTAGTTACCTTACAAAGTTACTAGCCAATCAGAAAATCAACTAGCCAAAATGTGTCCAATCTCAGTAAGTTCAACACTGTGTAAAAATGACACAAAAGACCACAATTGTTCATAGTTAATATGCATTTTATTCTATTTCAAGAATATTTTGATAATGTTGTTCAATAAGAAAATTAAAATAATTTAGAGCACCACAATATAACAATTCAGAGCACCATAATAAAATAAAAAATAGGACATTGCAAAACCTGGCATATGAGTATTAAATAAAAAGAAATAAAATTGAGCACCAGAATTAAGTCAGCAGGCCACACTTGCTCAAAAAATCTTAAGTTAAGGATAATCTTATACTTGCCTATGTGTTTAAATTGTTTCAATATTGTAGTTTAATTACCTTAATTGTACAGATATCACAATAATCTGATTATGTATTATAATCACAGAAATAAAGCAATTTTTCTTATAAAGTTTTAAAGCAAATAATTTCAATAACAATAATATATATCATCTTTTATGAAAAAAGAGATAGGGAAATACTAAAATTTAAGGATAAGAAAGGACTTAAGATGTTTTGTGCAAGTGGGCCCTGAATGCCATGTATGCAAAGGAAGGGTCCTGCCAACTTCATGTTACTGTAAAAATACATTATATAAAAAGATATTTACTTTACTGAGGTACTTCACATTGGACTAGAAACTGTATGTAATTTTATACATAAAATACCTCTATAATCATAAGCATCATAATATTAAATAATTCAAAACAATATTTAGCACCAACATAAAATATAATGACTGGTGGAGCAGTGCTTCATGAAGAAGACTAAATTAATCATCTCGGCAGCCACTGCTCGACGGTGATTTTCACTGCCCTCGTGTGCGACAACACTTTCATATTTGAAATTGCCTCTGCCGTTTACAAACGCGTATTTCTTCGTCAAATTGCGTTTTTTGTAAAACGCAGAACAGTGGGTACAAAACATTAGTCGGGCGGTCGCATCGTAATGAAGCCAGGGCCGGCCATGCTCCCATGCAGACCTGTAAAGCCTTTGGCGTTTTTCTGTCTCATATTCCTTGTCAGCAACCCTTTTCTCTTCTTCCGACCTTGATGGTTTTTTCCCCGTCTCAGGTGGCAGCTTAACTCCTGTCAGAAAATTCCACATTTCAAAGCTGTTTTGACAGTTGAAAGTGTAAAAGACGCGTGTTTATATGGACGATATGGTCACAAGTATTGAAATCTGGTTGTCATATCACGTGAGAGTATGCGAGAATCAACGAGATGCGTCATAAACATGTGCAGTGGTAATAAATTCAACGGCACATTTATGATTTGTTTACACGTATTGTATGGCGGTTCAGTTAACGCTGTAACAAACGCTATGTTTATATTTTCAACCTAAAAACACATTTTTAAAAATATATTTTCAACTAGCCAACTGGGCTGGCTAGTAACTGAATTAACTCGCCAATTTCGAGCCATGATATATGTATATGTGTATATATATATATATATATATGGATGTCCGATAACATATATTGATATTAACCGAGTGTGTACAACGTAAACACACAACTTCAATAGAAGTTAAGGAAAAATGACACATTTGATTTTTACCATTTTGTCTGAAACAGTCCTATGATTCCTTGTGCAGCATTTGATGTAAAGAATAAATAGCTAGTGTTAGACAGAAGATAAACTAAAAACTCAAAAACACTAGATTGGATTGTTATGTTATTTGAGTGAAAAACATTGATTAACATTATAAACCGGCTCATTCAGCCTTCACCAAAATAGTAAAAATAAAAGGGCACAGATAGAAACAGCTGCAGTATAAGATTAAAAAGACCTCTTCAATGACAGAAAAAACATTTAAGCATTGTCACATTGTAAACGACTTTTCTCTTTCATGACATGAGAGACGACACCGAACGGCATTTCATAGGCAGATGTTCGAGAAATACTTATTTCGAATACAATTAGTCCTGACATAGCCCGGCTACATAAACTCCACACGTTTAGTAAAAACAGCGTCTTGAATGGGAGACAAACTTCGTGAAGTTTGAGTAAAATATGGTAAAGAACAGACGAGAGCAAAACAAATTAGTCAGAGTCTTTCAGAGAGAGAGAGAGAGACAGAGAGAGAGCTGCAGCCGCCACCCCTTCTGTGTTGTTGTCGTTTCACTGAGTCCATTATTGTTTTTCTTTACTACGCTGCATAAAAACGCCTCGTGATAAAATGTTAAAATGCCGCCCCCCAACCCCAAGCATGACCGGCTCTTTGCAGTCAATAAAAATTACAGTTTTCTATCCACAAAAAAATCCAGACCACAGACTTTTACTGTAGCATTGCTCATTGTAGCTGTCTCTCACTAATCACGTGCCGGTCAACCCAGCCACTAGGGAGCGCAAGCCAGTGTTTTTTAGTGCCAGTTCCAAGCCCGAATAAACGGTGAGGGTTGCGTCAGAAAGGGCATCAGGCGTAAAAACATGTAGCCAAATCTATGATGCGAGTCAACAAAAAAAATTCCACACCGGATCGGTCGGGGCTCGCGTTAACAACAACGGCCAACAGTGCTGTTAACGTACAGGGTACTGTTGGAAATTGGACTACTGTTGGTCGAAGACAAAGAAGAAGAAGAGGAGGGAGATTGATTAAGACAAAGA
Source organism: Paraplagusia blochii (assembly GCA_016785265.1). Classification (NCBI taxonomy): domain Eukaryota; kingdom Metazoa; phylum Chordata; class Actinopteri; order Pleuronectiformes; family Cynoglossidae; genus Paraplagusia; species Paraplagusia blochii. Next base: position 28,696 of record JAFBJS010001021.1, on the reverse strand, counting down.
GGGAAAAAAGGAAGGTTAGAAGTGTTGGTCTCAAAGTGGAAAAGTAGGGAGCTAGCTGACATGATGAAGAGAAGAAGAGTGGATGTGTTGTGTGTGCAGGAGACCAGGTGGAAGGGCAGCAAGGCCAGAAATATTGGAGGAGGTTATAAGTTATTCTACCATGGATTAGATGGGAAGAGAAATGGAGTTGGGGTGATCATTGAAGAAAAGTATGCAAGTAATGTGGTGGATGTGAAACGGGTGTCAGACAGGTCGGTGTGTGTGAAGGTAGAAATAGAAGGAGTGATGTTGAATGTTGAATGTCAGTGGTTATGCTCCACAGGTAGGCTGTGAGTTAGCAGGGAAGGAAAAGTTTTGGAATGAGCTGGATTTGGTTGTAGAGAGCATCCCCAGGGGAAAGAGAGTGGTGATTGGAGTAGACTTCAATGGCCATGTAGGAGAAGGGAACAGAGGGGATGAGGAAGTGATGGGCCAGTTTGGAGTTGGGGATAGAAATTTGGAAGGACAGGCAGTGGTGGATTTTGCTAAAAGAATGGAAATGGCCGTGGTAAACACCTATTTCCAAAAGAGAGAGGAGCACCGGGTGACATCCAAGAGTGGAGGCAGGTCCACTCAGGTAGATTACATTCTCTGTGGAAGATGTAATCTCTGGGAGATAAGTGACTGTAAGGTGGTGGCAGGTGAGAGTGTAGCCAAACAACATAGGATAGAAGTATGCAACCTGAAAATGGAGGTTGGAAGAAGGAAGAAGGTGAAGACGGAGCAGAAGATCAAGTGGTGGAAGTTAAGGAAAGAGGAATGTTGTGATGACTTTGGAAAATAAGTCAGAATAGTGTTGGGCTGTGGTGGGGAATTCCCAGATGATCGGGAGGCCACTGCTAGAGTATTTAGGGAGACAGCTATGAAGGTGCTAGGTGTTTCCTCTGGACAGAGAAAGGAGGACAAAGAGACCTGGTGGCTGAATGGTGAGGTCCAGGAGAGTGTCCAGAGGAAAAGACTAGCAAAGAAGAGATGGGATAGTGACAGGACAGAGGAGAATAGACTGGAGTACAGAGAGAGAGCAAGGGAGGTGAAGAGGGAAGGCACACGAGGAGTTGTATGAGAGGTTAGACACGAAGGAAGGAGAAAAAGAGTTGTACAGATTGGCAAGGCAGAGAAACCAATCTAGGAAGGATGTGCAGCAGGTGAGATTAATTAAGGACAGAGATGGAAAAGTCATCACCTGTGAGGAACGTGTGCTGGGAAGATGGAGGGAGTACTTTGAGGAGGTGTTAAATGAGGAAAATGATAGGGAGCATAGGAATGAGGAGCCAGCTCCCAACAGGGAGAAGGTTGATCAGATTAGAAAGGATGAAGTTAGAAAAGCTCTGAAGAGGAGGAAGAGTGGAAGGGCAGTCGGTCCCAATGACATATCAGTGGAGGTATGGAAGTGCTTTGGGGAAGAAGTGGTAAGTTTTCTTACTCGGCTCTTCAGTAGAATTTTGGAGACCGATAAGATGCCTGATGAGTGGAGGAAAAGTGTTCTTGTACCAATTTACAAGAAGGGTGATGTGCAGAGCTGTAGCAATTACAGAGGGATAAAGTTGATGAGCCATACCATGAAGATATGGGAAAGAGTAGTTGAAGGAAAGAGGTAGAGATTTGCGAACAACAGTATGGTTTTATGCCGAGAAAGAGTACCACAGATGCAATATTTGCCTTGAGGATGTTGATGGAGAAGTACAGAGAGGGTCAGAAGGAGCTTCATTGTGTTTTTATGGATTTAGAAAAGGCCTATGGCCGGGTTCCATGGGAGGAACTGTGGATTTGTATGTGGAAGTCATGAGTGGCTGAGAAGTATGTCAGACTGGTGCATGATATGTATGAGAACAGCACAACGGTGGTGAGGCGTGCTGTTGGAAGGACAAAGGACTTTAAGGTAGAGGTGGGACTTCATCAAGGATCTGCCCTGAGCCCCTTTTTGTTTGCTCTGGTGATGGACAGATTGACAGATGAGGTCAGACAGAAGTCTCCATGGACAATGATGCTTGCGGACAATGATGTTTGCAGATGATATTGTGATCTGCAGTGAGAGCAGGCAACAGCTAGAAGAGAACCTAGAGAGGTGGAGGTTTGCACTGGAGATAAGAGGAATGAAGGTCAGTCGTAGCAAGACCAAGTACATGTGTGTGAATGAAAAGGGGAACAGTGGAGTGGTAAGGTTACAAGGTGCAGAGGTGGAGAAGGAGAAGGAGTTCAGATACTTGGGCTCAACTGTTCAGAGCAGTGGAGACTGTGGAGGGGAGGTGAAGAATAGAGTACTGACAGGATGGAACAACTGGAGAAAGGTCTCTGGAGTGATCTGTGATAGATGGGTGTCAGCTAAGGTGAAGGGAAAGGTTTACAGGACAGTGGTGAGACCAGCCATTATGTACGGACTAGAGACACTAAGAATAGGTAGAAGACAAGAGGCAGAGCTGGAGGTGGCAGATTTAAAGATGCTGAGATTCTCTTTGGGGATGACAAGGATGGACAGGATCAAGAACGAGGTGATCAGGGGGACAACACAGACAGGAAGGTTTGGAGAAAAAGCTAGAGAAGCCAGACTGAGATGGTTTGGACATGTTCAGAGGAGGGACAGTGATTATATTAGGAGAAGAAAGCTAGACATGGAGCTACCAGGTAAGAGACGAAGAGGAAGGCCAAAGAGGAGATTTATGGATGCAGTGAGGGAGGACATGGAGGTGGTTGGAGTTGGAGTTGAGGATACAGAGGCCAGGGTGAGATGGAAATTTTTGACTCACTGTGGCAACCCCTGAAAAATTGAATAAGCTGAAAGGAAAAGTAGATTCTCTGGCTTTCGGAATCGAACATTATTGATGGACTTTTCCAGCTGGCCCTGAGGCCAACTTCGACAAATTCTCTTGTGGAAATGTGAGGGTAAACCGTCCCACTTCTCAGTTTTTTGTTTGTTGTTTTTAATACATTTGCATATTTTTTAAAACATTTTTCACATTGTCATTATGGGGTGTTGTGTGTAGAATTTTGAGGAAAATAATGTGACATGTTCAGAGGAGGGACAGTGGTTATATTGGGAGAAGAATGCTAGAAATGGAGCTACCAGGTAAGAGGCGAAGAGTAAGGCCAAAGAGGAGATTCATGGTTGTGGTGAAGGAGGACATGGAGGTGGTTGGAGTTGGAGTGGAGGATGTGGAGGACAGGGTGAGATGGAAATTGTTGACTCGCTGTGGCAACCCCTGAAAAATGGGATAAGCCGAAAGGAAAAGAAGAAGAATCACGTGCCGGTCAGAGTGTCATACTGCAGACTCAGTTCCTCATGCGGAAGTCCAGCGTATTTTCAGTATCCACCAGCTGTTATGTTGCCACTGAGGTGCTCTGAGCATAGCACCGTCCCAACCCACATCTTCTTGTGGGCTCACCACCCACAGGAAGGCTCACAATATGGTGCAATGTGATTTGGTGGGGTATATACATACACATATATACATACAATATATGAGCACATATATACATATATATATACACATACACATATATATATACACATACATATAATGTACATATATACATACATATACATGTATATATATATTTATAAATATACACACACATATATATATAATTACTGTTAGTACCATTTCATATAAGGTTAAGACTGTGTGCAATATTGCATTCACTTACGATTGCACAATTCTAAAATCATTTATTTTGCACATTTCAATATTAAAAATTAGATGTTTATCCTGCATAATGCCTACAAGCCCGCTGAAAAATAAAATAAGTAAATATTTTTAAATATGTCCTTTCATAACAACACAATGTGTATTTATGTCAATTGCTGAATATTTTATCCTGCTTTGTCCTCAATTCCAAATTATGATCACCACGACAACACAGATCAAATATAATCAGAACGGAATGTAAAACCAGAGTTCAGATCAAAACAAATGTCACTGAATTGTGTGCTTATACACTCTAAGTGTACTTTTCACTGTTTTCACTCTGTGGTGCATTGCTATCTGTAGGTCTTGCCCAGATAAGTCTGCATTTTTAGACAATCACGCACTGGGCTCTGTCTGAAAATGCACTTTTGGGTAATTTTCCGCCAACAAAAAAATTGGCACTATCCTATACATAACCATGACAAAGCTCTTCTATCTGCTGTTTTGAGGTCTCAGTTTGGTTAATAGGATGCAAGGTAATATAAATAGCACTCAATAGCAGTGTGAAAATGGTCCCATAGTATTTCACCTAAATGGCTTGTCACTGTTATCAGGACAGAGGGCTTGAACCTTTACTTAAACTTAACGGTTCTTAACTGATGGTGCACAAATAGACACAGGCGCCATTTGCAGCATTGACAGGTCTGCTGACCTGAAAAAGAAGAAAAGATAAGTTCCACAGGTATGTTAATAATACAACCATCAATAAGGCTGAGAATGCTACAGGCAGCAGGAAGCTGCAGATGGCATCTAAGTCACAGGACCTTTTAATTTCTTCTGTTATTAGCAAGTGGAAGTAAGGATAAAGTTGAATGTGTTTTCTCTAGCCATTGATCATGATTTTTAGTCCAAAAGTAAATAAATGTCATATTTTATAATTTATCATATTAATTATATACATTTTCAAAATTATTTACCATTCAAATATAGTGTTTGTATGTACTGTATATATTCAGTTTTGATATACAGTAGGTGCTGGTACTTGTATGCTAGCCCACAACCATTCTACCATTCCATGACCTGTCCCCCATGCTAACAGTAAAAGGCTGATGTGTTCATCCTTACCTTTTTGAGAATACTCTAGATAATTCATTTCTTTAAATATGTCTTTATATCATGTTTGATACTTTTGTGTTTTTATCTTCAGTCTTCTAACATTTACTCTTTGGTAATGTTCCCACTCCTTCCTTCAACCCTGCTGTTGCAATTAAGCAAGCTGAGCAGCTTTTCAGTCACATGAACAGTCCTGTAAGTTTCTTCTCTGGTCTATCAGGCACCAGAAAGCATGAGGACATTGACAACTTCTCTGAAATGTATTTGCTTGGTGGTGATTGTGCCAAACCCCAGCACAGGTTTCTGCTTACACCCACTGCCTCGCTCTGATGCATGTTGACCATTGCACCCTTCTGGGTTTTACGCCTAATTATATGCTCAGAGTCCTGCAAACTGTATTCATTCTGCAGGTGTTTGTGTGTGTGGCATAGTGCAAACTGTTTATGAAAGGTAGTTAAAAGGCTAGGATTGAAATTTTGTAACAGAATTTCTTAATATCTTTTTTAAAAAAAGTTGTTCTGCCTGTGATTCGGTGTACAGTGGGTTTAGCTTGTAAAGAGTTTATAGCTTAATGAATAAACAAGGCAGTGGCAACAATTTATATATTTTCTATTCTTTTATTCACTTGAGTAACAACAGCAATGATCTGTTAGCCTTGCATGATTTGGTTTATACTCTGTTGCATGTTGTCACTGTCAGTGTTGCCACGCTTCTCTCTCATCTCAGTGTGGTGACCTTCTGCTGAGGTGTCAGTCGTGGTTGGAAATTACTGTAGCAGTCAGATGGAGGATGTATAGAATGAATTTCTGTAGGACAAAAAGGATCTTCATATGCATATATTAAATATATTGGATGATCAGATTCTAAATGAACTAATACATCATCTAATATTTCACTGTGAAAAAATAGTTACTACTTTGCTTTACATTAAGTATAGTCCTGTGCATTTACTAACTGAGTTAAATGATGTTCTATGTTGAAGCTCATGAACCAGCCACAATCATAATATCTTTGTTTACAACAATTGGCGTTCTCATGCAGTAGAATCATATTAACCTTTTAAAAAATATGAATTGTTTTCTGTGTGTCTTCACCTAATTGGTGAATATAGAAAACTCATGAGGTGGAGCAACAGTCAGGGTTAAGAGGAAACCCAGAGTATATGGACAGAGTGAAGATCCTGGAGAAAGAGGTGGGCTTCTACAAAGACGAGGCCAGCAAGGCTCAGACAGAAGTAGAACGACTTCTGGACATTCTCCGAGAGGTCGAAACAGAGAAAAATGACAAGGACAAGAAAATTGCTGAGCTAGAAAGGTAATTGATCCACAATATTTAACCACTGCTTCTAACTTGTTTTGTTTCATGCTGTCACACTAGGAAATGTCCTCATTAGAGTTTATATAAGGAGAAACCTCATTGATGACCATTTGAATATTTTGCACATAACTGAACCACGAGTAAATGTGGTTAGGGTTAAATTAATTGATTAATAGTTTAATTATTTGGTCAAGAGCGTAGGCACAGAAAAACATAGTAATATATTTTGCTTATTAACCTAGTTATTGTCCAGTTGATTTTTAAGACATTTAAGATAAAAAAAAAATCTTCACATCTTCACAATATTAGAATTTACCTAACTTTATGTTGTGCAACAGGACATATGTATATGTGAAAAATTATTGCATTCTCTGGACATAATATTAACTTAAACATTTATCCAGATTTATGGAAAAATTGACTTACATCACAATCCAAATCATAATGAATCCCTTTCAGGGCCTACAAAAAGATTGATAATAAGATTTATCTTATAGGGTGTTTATCTTATATCTCTTTATCTTACCTAAATAAAAGAAATCCATGTCAACAGCAACATGCACCATGAAACTAACCATTGAACAAGCAATTTCTTGCAGCACAGTTTCTGCTGTGTAGTGCAGTCAATGTGTACGTCATTCAGGTTGTCATGTGAAAGTCCTGAGCAATTTTTTGTACCTGCAGGCTTTTTCACAGTTGTACAACAGACAAGTACTGTCTACATGCTGTATTTATATTAAATGCAACCACTAAATGCCCTTCACTTACACTCTCATAAATTACACGTAATTTATGAGATTTCAGTATAAAGCTCTCATAAACAACCCTTATAGTCCTGGCTCACTTCTCGGTCTTACCTAAGTTCCAGCAACCACATTAAATCCTGCTGTATAGATCCTGTAGTGTATCACTTTTAAAAATTTACATCCTTTCTCCACCATCAAGTCTTTCTTTCTCCTTTCGTAGTTAATTCATTGATACTTGGTAAGAATGTTCTATTAATGTCAGTGTGATATTAATATGTCAGGTGTTTGGTAAATACACTGTTTTTTTCTGTTAATTGCCACTGTGTCTGTCCTCGCCTTCAGTTTGTTGATCACCTTGGTGTTCAATTATCATTTGGTGCCCCATTCCATTTTATAATTTTCTTTCGTCTTCATCTTCATGTTTTTGGACACCAGTCCACATCAGTCTCTCCCTTGCCCCACCCCTCGTCCTGGTGGCAGAGCTCCCCCAGACCCGCTCCATTCTGTGACTGCTGCTCCTCAGCAGATAGGGGGCATGGTGTGGGAATTCCTGGGAAAGTGAGTGCTCTGCCCTGGCACTTTGGTTCGGCTGTATAATTCTGATCTCTCTGACTGCTGCAACTGCATCTGGTTTCACCAGTGTTTTTTGGTGTGCCTGCTCCTTGAAGGAATCATAACCCTTTGTATCATAATAGTTGACTCTGCTGTTTTCACCCTGGATATATATCAATACAAAGATCCCTGTATTCTTTTTTAGCATGTATTCACTCCCAAAAAATAGGTGATTTTTTTCTGTCAGCATTTGAAACTTTCTTCCTGCCTTTGTGCATGTACATGTATGAAAAAGATGGCGAAGAAAGGAGTTGAGCTTGTTCTGCATGTTCACATAACCAGATTTAACATTACAACATATATGATTTATATAAGTCCAATGTAGCTACAAAGACTGAATGTAGTTTTAGGAAAAGCTAAAATAAACATTATTAGCAGACAACATGACACCCCGTTGGTTATTATTACTACATTTGTTAATTTAATTATTATTAATATTATTATCATGACTACTACCACTGCTATTGCTCCTTCTGCTAATACTATTACTAATAATAATATGCAATATTTCGAACTAGAAACTCCATGTTTCGCAGTTTGGTCAGTTTCCGGTGGGCTTACCACCAGGATGGTATTGTATGGTGCAATGTGGTTTGTGTGGCAACTGTGGAGACGGCTGGGATGGATGGGATCATTTGAATAGAATTGGTGCCACCTTTGGGAAATTCTTGCAGACTTGCTGCAACAGGTTGCATGGAGGAAGCTTCACCTATGTATGTGGGAATCAAACCCAGGACTGCTTCTAAGGCAGAAGTGGTAACTGCCAAATGATAACAAACACAACCCATGATAGCAAAATAGCCCTATTAGTACAAATGCATCTTCAGATATTTTATTTACTTGCTTGCATCATAGCAAAGAAATTGCAGGTTAAGTCTGCCTCCCGTGCTTCTTCATTATGTTAAAATACTTCCTTGTTTAACTACTGTGGTATAAATCACATGACACCAGATGACTGCTGTAAAAATAGTTGCTGTGAAAATCAATTGATAGATTTTTATATAGATAGAGGGACACATACATACATACATACATTTTTCTCCCCCATTTGTCCTAAACACTTCAGTAGTACCATGTCCAGTTGTATGCATGAAGGCATTGCCCAACCTCTAGGTTTGAGAAATAGGCAGATGCTCTGGTTTTGCTCGGCAAGTTCTCTTTTGCCAAGTTGGTCAATACACAGTTAGCATCTCGGCCCTTCGTTCAGTTCAGTCTCCTACATCCAGGCTGGACAGCAGCTGTACATTTTCCCATATGTCCTGATTAGCTATATGAGACAACAGAATATCAACAGCAGCAGCAGTATTGATGGGTACCTGTGTTATTGGTAAATTTTTCTGGGGTCCTGTGAATTATTTTGTTACTCTGTCCTTATTTTCTGGTTCTAATGTCCTTTTCTTTACTTTTTTCCACTCTACTTCTCCAGCTTAGCTCCCAGGTAAGCAATGTGAGCTGCCCAAACCATTTTACAATCAGTAACTACCTTTGTACCTGAGAATCTTTTAAGCAATCGTTGACCTACTTTAGGCTTTCCACACTGTAGCATGGTCACATTCATTAATATTAAACCAACACCAACATGATTTATTCTGTTTGCTACAACTGTTAAGTGAGGTAGTCCTACAGTTGGAATCCAAAAATGTAATGCTTCTTTTTTAAACAGACAAGGAGTAAAAGATCAGAGCAAGAAGGGTCCTAACATAAAACTGGCACAACAGGGAGACAAGAAAGGCTTAGGACAAGACTCACGGAAGGACAATTCCATGGAGGGAGGCCATCACCTGAAGGTCAGGGATTGACAGGAAAGTTTTTTGACTTGACATTTTTTAGGTTGGGCAATCTCCAAAGACTAGTATCAAATCTTCCTTTTTGTGTTTACATTTTGTGTGTCAGCTGGAGGAGTTAATGAACACCCTGGAGAGAACTAGGCAGGAACTAGATGCCACCAAGCAGCGCCTGTCCTCCACACAGCAGTCTCTGCAGGAGAGGGACCAGCACCTCACCAACATGAGACAAGAGCGTAAAAAACAGTTGGAAGAGATCCTGGAAATGAAGTTAGCGTCATGATAGCTAAGCTTGGCATTTTGTGAGCAACCACAAAACATTAAACATTACAAAAAGGTAATTTCTCTGCCCTGGCTTTTTATCTTATCTTCAGACAACAGGCTCTGCTGGCTGCCATCAGTGAGAAAGATGCTAATATTGCACTGCTGGAACTGTCTGCCTCTAACAAAAAAAAAACCCAGGAGGAAGTGCTGGCCCTCAAGAGAGAGCGGGACAAACTGATGCACCAGCTGAAACAGCATGTTAGTAACTGCACCATGGTGTCTGGGAAATTGCTCCCTGCATTTCAGCTTGTTGCCGAGGCAACATTTAATCAGAGTAAAGAATACAGGATTACGTAACAAGTTATTCTGTCTTTTCTCTCATCTGACACTACACTACACTACAGGACATCATAGACAAAAGAAATTAAGTAATTTATTGTATTTATTAGTTTATTTTTCATACAGTCCTCAGTTATTGGAGTTAATGTGAAAATAAGAATTTGTAAATTCAAAGTTGTACAACAAAAAATTTACAAATCCGTTATTTTCACATTATTACTCACAAGTGAGGACTGGTATGTGTTGTAATTTACCCTAGTAATTTACCCAAGTAACCAAAAGACTGAGAAATACAAAAGCCTCGGCACCTCCTGAACCACTATAAGTCACAACACACCTAAAAGATGAAAAAAAGTGTGACTCATAGTCTGTGTAAGCATACGTGTAAGGTTTCCAACATTTTTTTTTTTTTTTTTTTTTTTACAGACACAGAGCAGAATGAAACTGATAGCAGACAGTTATGAGGATGACCAGTATCATTCTCATGGTCCTCACCACCCTCAACCTCAGCCCCCACATGCTCCACAGCAGCCCCAACCCCAGTACCCCCATCCCCTCCATGGTCAACAGGGTCCTTATCCACATGTTGCACATCCCCAACATCCTCAACATCTACAGCCTCTGCAAGCTGTTCAACCGCATTCTCACACACAGCAGGCCCAGACACTATATTCTCACTCACCACACCCTCAACACCCACAGCACCCCCAACATCCAGAACCACCTCTCCAGCATCAACATCACCCCCGCCCTCCTCAGTCTCAACCTCCACACCTACAGCACCCTCAGCACTCACTTCAACCCCCCCCTGGACATCCTCCTCCTCAGCACCCTCACCCCCCTCCACAGCAGGGACCACACCCCCAGTTCCCACATCATGTCCAGCATCCACGTCACCCAATGCCCCACCATCGAGGAGGCCCAGCCAGAGGACCTCCACATCCAAGTCACCGCCCAACTCCAGACCAGGTCAGAATTTACATTTAAAGCACTAAGACTATTATCTAAATTTTAGATACATTTGAGTAATACCAGTGTCTTTTAGAGAAAAGAGATCTAGCTGAAGCAAAGACATAATGTATTATTAATATTATTTATAAAAATCAATTTGTCAACATCTTACTGGTACAAGAAGGATAGTTATTATACATTAATGCATAAACTGCAATTGAAAAAAACTGAAAGTTAATGTACATTATTTGAAGGCTGTGTAATTCTTTCTCTATGTGAAGTTGTTAATCAATTTTTCTCTTAAATCACAGGATGACGAGGAGGGTATTTGGGCATAATCCCTGCTGTGGGTACCAAAGCATCACTATTGTTTTGAGGGGTGAGATTATTGACACTTGTTTTAACTATATCCACACTACTGTGTTTTTACCTTTGAAAAGTTTTTTTTTTCCTTCTTTTGTTTTTTTATTAGGTTATTCAGTCACATGGAGGAGCCACAATGACAACATAAGCCACAACCACCATATTGATATATGAAACCCAACAAAACATTTATTCATTTATTATTTATTTTTTGGAATTTAAGTTTAATATTTTTCAACAAAGAGGGTGCACTCAGGTGTGCAAGCCAGTGCAGGAATACCAACAGCTGGAGAGGTAAATTGTACTCTTTTTACTAAAAAACATTTTTCATTAAATTTGTAAAGTTGAAATTTGACCCGAATTGAACTGTTATTTCTTTATTTAAATGTCTGCTTTAGGTGACCCATGATACCTATGTGTGATTTTTAATTACACCATCTTCTACAAAGATCAGGTTCATGGAATTTATGCGGCTAAAGCACCACTGCTCTGAACCAAATCCTTCACCAGAACAGGACCAGAACATGACCAGCAGCCTTCTCTGCTTCTGATTAACTTCCATGTGCAACTCGATGCACAATCACATTTTCCTGTTACTAACTGCCCTTTTAGCCACTTCATGACATCTACCTGGCAGTTACAGTCTTGGTGTTCAGCCTCTAGTTGTTTTTATACCTTATTGTGGTAGCTTGTTTTTTCGTATTTTTGCAAACATAATCACTTATGCATGTCTGAAAAGATCATGATACCCATTTATTAATTTCACCCCTGATCTACAGGATAGTGTGTGTCATTCCTGATTGAGGATTAAGTTAAAGCTGACAGATAAAGGTGGTCTTAATCTGTGAATGTAGCACTGATGGGTTTCCATGGCTGCATGAGCAGGACTCTACTTTTGCTTGTTTTAGCCTTAAGGCAAAAGAGTGTCGGTGGCATCACTCATTATGTTTTCTCATCTGGGATAGTCAAAAAGAAAATCAACCTATGCAGATATATGATAAAGGGAATGCACAATTTTGCAGTTGTTAATCAAAGTGTAAATAAAACATCCAAGACAGAAGGGCCAAGATAATGGTACATATTCATCTAAGTATTTTCAGGTTTTTTGGAGGCTATGCACCTATGCGCCTTCTCTGCGTTGCAGGGATATTTACTATTGGTGCTTCTGCTGGTGCTCAAATTAAATGGTGTCAGAAAACCTTATCAAGAGCATCAATGTCACTGTACAGAAGAGGGGAAAAAACAATCTTGACCTGAGAAGGGTTTTTTTCTGTAAACTACTGTGAAGTCTTTGTGCATACCTAGGGAGGAAGGTTAAGGAAAGGGGGCTCAGTAGCCAGCAACAATCATTCAGTCCTTCTACGAGCATTTATAATACAAATGCGTACAGTTGTGGATCACAAAATAAAATATTTCATATCATGGCCAATCAGTTAGCAACATCAGGCCACATCAGGCTCCATTGCCCTTCTCTCTTGTTCTCTTACACCAGTAGTCTGTGACCTTCTGAAACATAGTGGCTTGTTTACATCTTCTCAATAAGGTGGCCTGTGCCTCATAAAATCTGTACACATATATGATAGATATATGCATATAATATTTACATATAGAGAGAAAAATATAAATTGTGTGTAAACAGTATGTTGTCAGAAAAATAATGTTTCAAACATCAAAGATAATAACATTTTATCCATTTGTGGTTATTTTTCTAACTGAGTGAAGATTAGGTGGTGTCTTGTTCAGTGCTGAGTGGCATGACTTCTTTTATTTTTACCCACTTATTTGTACATTTTAAGAAAATCCCAAGTAACATTCCCTCTCTAAAAATAGCTCAAAGAACGCAAGATCTTTAGTGGTGTTTATGGAAAGATGTTTATCCAAATATATCTAGAAGTCTAGAGAAGATTACATTGTTACATTCCTTTGTAAATGTAAACAACTCAGTTGAAGACCACCTATCCTGTGGTAGCAATTACAAACAAAAATGGGTGAATTTTCACAGCTTACTTACAGTATAGATCAATGACAATATTTCTTTTACTGCGCCCAACAGGCAGATACCTGGCTTTTGAGTGAGGACTGAATGCCCATTCAAATGTGGAGTAGAGTGACTGTCAGAAAATATATTTTTTTCTTTGTCTTCGGCTTTGTATACTGAAGTAGTTGTGTGAAAATAACATGAATAATTAAAAAAAAAAAGATATCACTCACAATTTGTAATAATATAGCGCAAGACTAAATTTGACTGATATTATCTACCACTGGTAGTTTCATTCATGGTGCCTGTGTCTCATGTTAGATGTTGTATATATACATGTCTCCCTCCCGCTCATCTTCCATCAATTTCGGGGATCCTTGCACTACTTTTTACATCTGTGCTTCAACCTTAAAGAGTCATATTTCCATTCCTCAGTCAAAAACTAGTAATATGTTAGGCTTTTGTGTTTGCAGGTATTTACCAAATACCAGTTATTGTGAGGGCCAACACAGAGAATTATTTACATTTGTAAAATTCTTACGTCAGAGTGGTGCATACAAGTTATACCTTTTTAGGTCCTTATCTACTAAATACTTCAAGTAGGCACCAGTGAAAGTGTGGAATCCTCCCCCCATAACAGTATACAGTGGTGCCTGAGCTTTCAAACGCCTCAGCCCTCGACAAACTCAATTTCGACCAAAATTTCGAGAAAAATGTGCCTCCACTTTTGACCGAATTCGGCTCTCGACCGGCCGAAGTTAAGCCTAGAGAGTATTCAAGCAGCCACACTCGGCTGAAGCCAAACCGCGTGCGTTCTTTCTCGTTTAGAATTCAACTCAATTTAATTCAAGATACTAGATTAAATAGAAAAATATCTGCTTATCTTTACTAAGGAAAAAGAGTTGGCTGGAGACAGCATCACCGAAGCATTCATCAGTGAAAGGGCTCTAGCTATTTATGATGATCTAAAAAAGAAAGGTGCAGGTGCGAGCAACGAGGGGAGTGTTGAAAGTGATGAAAAGGGCTTTACTTTTAAAGCCAATCGTGGCTGGTTTGAAACGTTTAAGCAGAGAACTGGTGTCCATCGTGTGACTAGACATGGAGACCAAAAGGCTGCTGATAAATACGTGATCGAGTTCGCCCAGTGCATAATGGCTGTTTTTAATAGCGATGAGGCCGGTCTTTTTATTGGAAAAAATGCCGGCCAATATGTACATTACGAAGGAAAAAAAACAAAAAGATATTGAATATACATCTACATGTTTAGGACTTAATTGCTGGTTAGATACACATTTCATTGAAAAACTTTTCATATGGGCCAGAATGGATTAATGAGGTTACCATTATTTCTTATGGGAAAAATTATTTCAGACCTCGACCACCAACCTAGAAAGGATTACGTTCAAGAGCTGAGGCACCACTGTATTGAATTTTTATGTTAGACCACCTGATACATTTTACTGCTGGGTTTTCCACCATGTGCCAACTGTAGGTCAAGATTTTCTTTATGCACTGCGACATCCCAGCTACTGGGCTAAATAACAAAATATATCGGAAATGGGTCACAGAAACAGAGTCCAGTTTCCTGGAATTAGATTTAGGCTAATTGTTGTTAATAGAGGCTGTTTTCTGTACTCAGTGCAACATGGAAGCAAGATGTCAGGTGTGGAAGCAGCAATATAATCAGTACTCAAAATGACCCTATGTATTCAGATTGTCCAAATGCTTTCTCAGAAAAATATGAAAGTCAAACACGCAATTAAACTTAATGATGTAAACAGATTTGTTTTACTGTGTGCAAAAATAACTTCAAATTTAACAAATCACTGTGACCAAGGCCGGAAAAAATGTGTTTAATGAATTAAATACACTGTTTACTTTTCTATTACATACTGTTTGCCTTTTCAGTTTTAGCATTATTTATTGAATATGACCATTTTCAGATTGTACTATTTGCAAAAGTAAAAGTTTGAGCTGTGGAAAGAAGGAGGAACAAGTTAAATGTGTGGCCAGGATGCTGAATGATTTCATGTGTTAACGTGAGCTAATCTCCCAAGATGCATTATTCCTCATTCATTAAATCAGCATTGTGCACAGTGACGGTGTGACGTTATTTTGAGAGTGATGTGTGTCTCACATACTGTGTCACCTTAGTAGACAGCCTGTGCAGTTTTGTGAGAGTGCAGCATGTTTTTGGATTTGGTTTAAATGTACCCAAAAAAAGAGAAACACAATTGGATATGTGAGTCTGCCTGCATATCAGAGCGTGTGCTTGTGAGTGAGTATACAGCTGTTCATGAGTGTAAATGTGTGTTGCACAAGAGAAAAAAGACTATTTTGAAAAAAACGTTCAACAGAAGAAGTGAAAGAAGAGAAGAGTGAAAGAACACAAGAGATAATAGTGAGTATGGGTAAAAGTTTTGAATGAAGCATGAATACACTGTAATGTTTTCTTTTTTTTTGTTTTTTTTAATTATTATTTTAAAACATAGGAGGCTGTCTTCAATGACCCAGTTTACTATGGTATGTGCTGAATATTACTAATGAGTGTTGCCCAGCTTGTTTATATCCATCAAATAAAGGTGAAAGTCTTTCTGTCTGTACTTGCCTCTTTTTCCAAAACATTCTGTTGTGATGGTGTAGGTAAAAGAGTTTAGTTAGGCAACTGGACATTGAATCTTTGGAAAACGTTTCACCTCTCATCCAAGAGGCTTCTTCAGTTCTAACTGTTGGTGGGGAGTAACAGAAGTTATATGCTGTGAGTGGGGAGGAAGGGGTTTTTCCAGTCCCTCCTGTTGGGTGGACCTGGGGATACCTGTGAAGTGTGGAACCAGTCGTTGGGTGGGTATTGATGGGTCGTTACCGTCATTGTTAGAGTGGTTTTGGCCACGCGGCTCGTTAATATGCGAAACTGGTTTGATCAACCAGTTTCGCATATTAACCGTGTGACCACACTTCACAGGTATTGTGGTGGAGAATTGTGTATTATGAACAGACAAAGTGTTAGACGACATTCATGTGCAGGGTCACTGTAGAATTGCAGAAAGTTTAGTATCCACGGTATGTGAGACAACAGAGATTGGCAACTGGGCAACAGATACAAGACGAATAAATCCCCCGAGACAGAGAAGTGTGTCCTGGCCTGCTTATTTGTAGACAACGCTTTCTACAATAGTATCCCCAGGTCCACCCAACAGGAGGGACTTGAAACACCCCTTCCTCCCCACTCACAGCATATAACTTCTGTTACTCCCCACTAACAGTTAGAACTGAAGAAGCCTCTTGGATGAGAGGTGAAACGTTTTCCAAAAAACTGAATGTCCAGTTGCCTAATTAAACTCTTTTTACCTTAACCATGACCTGGATGAATGAGAACCTGCATCGACATTCTGTTGTGATACATCTTAAACACCTTAACGGGCAGATATGTCCAAGTAGTGTTATCCATTTTTTATGTAACTATTAGGGGTATGAATCTTCACTCAAATAACAATCCGAGTCAAATCTCGATTCACAGGCTATGATCCGATTCAGGAACGATTCATAAAAAATTGTTTAAAAGGGAGTAGTTTATTTAAAAATTATTTATATAGTTTTTTTAAAAAGGGAAAGTGCAATTTCTTAGACGTATGATTACACATGGTAAATAAGAAAGAATTAGCCAAAGGCTAGTTTTCATCTGGAGTCCCCTGGCCATGATGTTAAAAGGAAAGAAGCACACAATACATATACAATAGAAAATACATAAGCAAACACTTTTTATACAATTAATGAACAATTTTTCAGCTTCATCTGGCATCTCCTTCTGAATTGCTTGAACATTTGCAAGATTTAACTTTTTTTTTTTTTTTTTACAGAGTATGTCGATATGTCCTTTAAAGGAGAACTTTTACTCTAATATTAACTCAAGATATTTATACTGACAATTTGTATTTTATCTCCATTAACAAGTAAATCAGGATCAGGTGACACTGTACTTATTTTAGTGAAATACACGGCTACAGTTTTAGAAAGGTTAATCTGTAGACAGCACTCCTGTAACCAGATTGTCACACAGGACATTGTTTTGTAATATAGCGAGCAATAGATTTGTTATATTACAAATATAACAAATATATCGTTATATTATAGTTACTATCGCTTACTATCCGAGTGATAGTGATAAATATATTAAAATTAAAAGATTAAACTACTTTTTTTGTCATTGTGACACTGTGATTCACAGCACACAACGAAATGTCACTGCTGCATTTAACCCATCACCAAAGTGAGCAGACTTGGGCCTGGGCAGCTTTTGAACGCCTGGGCCCAAGTCCGCTTCCTTAACCACCAGACCACCAACTTCCCTACTAGGCCACCAATTGCCCTAATACGTATATAAACAATATACTATCATGTCTTGCCGGTAGTCCCAATGATTGTCCAACAGATGGTGGCATTTCCCGCCCTTGCCGGTCATGTGACCACACAGGTGTACCTCGTTGTCTGGCAGCTTCTCTAATCACCTGTGTATTTAAACCCCTCTGACTGCGTTAGAAGCTGCCAGACCGTTTTCCTTGTTGTCCTGATGCCTGGTCCCGATCCTGCCCTTGTTCCTGATCCTGTCTTTGTTTCCTTGTCCCTCGGTCCTGTGCCCTGCTCTGTATTACTCCCGGGTTTGTACCTTGTTTTTTCTCGTTCTAGTTTTGGCGTTACTTTGTCACTTTCTCCGTTGGTAGGTCCTTGGTTTTTCCTAAGTTAAAACCTTGTTTTTCCTTTTCTAGTTTTTTCCCTGCGGTTACCTTCTAGCGGTTCCAGGTTGATTTTGTTTTGTGTATATGTCTGGCCCAGCCACTCTCGAATGGTTATCGAATTTAGATGATCGCGTTCGCGTTATTTCTCAGAGACTAGACGTCTTAGGGTTATCTGCGGAGCAGAGCTCAGGAGCAACGGAAAGCCCCGCTCAGGCTCCGAGTGCGGCTCGTGAGCCACGTCTCGAGGGTCTAGAGTGTTTTGGTGGAGACCGTGAGTCGGTTGGTCCTTTTCTCACCAACTGCTCACTTCTGTTTGCATTACAGCTGGTCACATTCGCTGCAGAGGCTACTAAGGTAGCCTATGTGATTAGCCACCTTACAGGCCAAGCACGTTTGTGGGGAACTGCTGAATGGGATCGTAGATCTTCTTGCTGCGATTCGTTTGAACTTTTTTCGGTCGAACTGAGAAAGGTTTTCGGTTTCAAGGTCAGAGGTTCTAATGGAGATAGTGGGTTAACCCAGATTAAGCAGATGAAGAGGACTGTAGCTGACTACTCCATAGATTTTCGGACATGTGCTGCTCGCTCCGGGTGGAACATGCCGGCTCTGGTGGAGCAGTACAGAGCCGGTCTCATGGACTATGTGCTCGATGAGCTAGTTTCACATGATTTTCCTGCCTCTCTAGACGCCATTATTGACCTCACAGTCCGGATTGATGCTAGGATTCAGGCCCAAGGCTATGCTCTCAGAGCTTGCCGATTGCCCCTTCCAGATAGCTCTTTTTCTCCCAAAGTAGGGATGGCCAATCCGGTTGATGAACCGGAGCCCATGGTGTTAGGGAGATCCACGATTAGCCCAGAGGAGAAGGAGCAGAGGCGCAGGTCCGGTCTCTGTCTGTACTGTGGCGAGGCAGGACATTATGCAGGTAGCTGTCCGTTAAAAACCAGGGCTCACCGGCAGGACACGGGGACACAGGTCTCGGTGAACCAGAGTTCGGTAAACTCCCCCTACACCAGCCGGCTGACTCTCCATGGGGTCTTAGAGACTCCTGCAGCCAGGCTGGAGTTAGCCTTTTTGGTTGATTCTGGTGCTGAGGCTAACTTCATAGACCAGGAACTAGCAACGCAGTTGGGCGTTAGGTGTGAGCGGTTAGCAAACTCCGTTCCTGCTAGGGCTCTGGATGGGCATTTATTAGCCAAGGTAGCCAGGATCACGGACGTATTAACCATGACCATTGGGGGTGACCATAGGGAATCGATACGGTTTCACGTCATCTCCTCCCCCCAGAATTCCGTTATTCTCGGATTTCCCTGGCTCTGGGAACACAATCCCGTTTTAGACTGGAGATCGGGGCAGATCAAGGCTTGGGATGGGGGCTGTAGGTTACGGTGTAGTTCCAGAACCGTCACCAAGGCCGCATCATTCACGGGGGAGGACGTTCGCGGTGTACCGGAGGTGTACCAAGACTACTTTCCAGTCTTCAGCAAGGCCCAGGCAACATCACTCCCTCCTAACCAGGACTACGACTGCGCCATTGATCTCCAAGAGGGAGCAACGCCCCCACGTGGTCGTCTGTATGCCTTGTCCGCTCCTGAGAGAGAAGCCATGGACTTGTATATTGAGTCAGCTCTTTCGGCCGGCCTGATCCGTCCGTCATCGTCCCCAGCTGGAGCTGGCTTCTTCTTCGTGAAGAAGAAGGATGGTTCTCTCCGTCCCTGCATTGACTATCGGGGTCTGAACGATGTTACCATCAAGAACCGGTACCCCCTGCCTCTGTTGGCATCGGCCTTTGAGTTGCTGCAGGGAGCAACAGTTTTTTCCAAGTTGGACTTACGTAATGCCTATCTCCTGGTCCGAATTCGAGAGGGAGACGAGTGGAAGACAGCGTTCAACACCCCAAATGGACACTATGAGAACCTGGTCATGCCATTCAGATTAACCAACGCCCCGGCCGTTTTCCATGCTTTTATCAATGACTGAGGGAGTATTTGAAGCGGTTTTGTTTTTGTACCTGGATGATATCCAGATGTTTTTTCTCACTTCCCGGAGGAGCATCAGAGCCACGTCAAGCAGGTGTTGCAGAGACTCTGGGACAGTGAACTTTTTAGGTCATGTTTAGCCCGAGAAGTGCAAATTCCACGTCCCTTACGATTTCCTTTCTTGGGAGTATTATTGACCAAGGGGCTGTGCGTATGGATCCAGCCAAGGTCTCAGCCGTTCGGGACTGGCCCAGGCCGGAGGACTGGAAACAGCTGCAACGCTTCTTGGGCTTTGCCAATTTCTACAGGCGATTTATCTGGGATTATAGTCGGGTGGCGGCCCCTCTCAAGGCTCTCACATCCACTAAAAGACGTTTCCTCTGGGACTCTGCTGCAGAGACTGCCTTCTCACTGCTGAAGCAGAGATTCACCTCTGCCCCTATACTGATTCTTCCGGACCCTGAACGACAGTTTGTGGTAGAGGTCGACGCTTCGGACGTGGGAGTGGGGGCCGTTCTCTCCCAGAGAGCCAAGGACAACAAGATGCACCCTTGTGCCTTTTTCTCCCGACGGCTTTCACCGGCCGAGCGGAACTATGACGTTGGAAACCGTGAGCTCCTCGCTGTCAAAATCGCTCTGGAGGAGTGGCGACACTGGCTAGAGGGGTCAACTGAACCATTCCTGGTATGGACCGACCACAAGAATCTCGAATACCTGCCTTCTGCAAATAGGCAAAACTCCAGACAAGCCAGGTGGGCTCTCTTCTCCGGTCGTTTCTGGTTCATCTTGTCTTACCGGCCAGGATCCAAAAACATTAAGCCCGATGCTCTCTCCTGCCGGTTCGAGAAGGCATCGACTGATGCCGAGGATGCGGCCATCCTGTCCCCGTCGTTGATAGACGGGGCAGCTTCCTGGGGTATAGAGCAGAAGATGCTGGAGGTCCAAAGGAGGTCCAGAGTGCCAAGCAACATTTCGGAGGGGAAGTTCTTTGTTCCCCCATCTCTTCGGTCGGAGGTGCTCCAGTGGGGGCACGACTCCCGGCTTTTCTGCCATCCAGGCGTTCACCGGACTGGTGAGGCTGTCGCCCAGAGGTTCTGGTGGCCTGGAATGAGTGGGGGAGTTCGGACCTACGTGGCCGCTTGCCGTGTGTATTCCCAGCACAAGACAATGTCCCGACCACCTGCGGGTTTTCTCCCTCCCCTGCCAGTGCCGCGGAGACCGTGGTCCCACCTTGCCATGGACTTTATTACTGGGCTGCCTGTGTCCCGGGGAAACACTGTTATCATGACTGTTGTGGACAAATTCAGTAAGTGTGCGCACTTCATTCCCCTGCCCAGATTACCCACAGCTAAAGAGACGGCGCTGTTGGTGATCCATCATGTCTTCCGCCTGCATGGTCTGCCCCGTGATGTGGTTTCCAACCGTGGACCCCAGTTCACCTCCCGGTTTTGGCAGGAATTCTGTCGGGGGGTAGGAGCCACGGCCAGTTTGTCTTCAGGATATCATCCTCAGACCAACAGGCAGACGGAGCGGGCCAACCAGGAGGTCGAAAGTGCTTTGCTGCCTGTGCTCGGCAAACCCCACTTCCTGGTCGCAGATGCTGGACTGGGCTGAATACGCCCATAATTCGCAGACCTCAGCAACCACAGGTGTGTTCCCTTTCCAGGGGGCATATGGGTACCAGCCGCCTCTTTTCGAGGCCCAGGAGGGGGCAGCTGAGTCGTCTGCGGCACGGTCATTCCTGAGATGGTGTCGTCGGATGTGAAGGGAGGTGCGGTCCAAGATCCTGAAGAGCCAGCCCCTCCAGTCATCGGCTGCCAATGCCCACAGATCCTCAGCCCCGTCCTACAGGAAGAGGCAAATGGTGTGGCTTTCTGCCCGTGATCTGCCCATCAAGGGCAAGGGGTTGGGAGCTGGCGCCAAGATTCCTGGGTCCGTTCCCCGTGGACCGGATCATCAACCCACCGCCCACCTGTCCTCGGTGGAGTCGGGTTTGGAGCACATCTCGGACACTGAGAGCATGCCGTCTGTGGACTCTGGGGGGGAGGGCATGGTTTGGGATGACGAATTTGATTTTGGTGTAATGTAATGTCTTGTTCTATTTGTTTTTTGTTGGAACGTCGAGAGACGTCCCTTGAGGGGTAGTCCCAATGTCTTGCCGGTAGTCCCAATGTTTGTCCACCAGACGGTGGCATTTCCTGCACATGCCGGTCATGTGACCACACAGGTGTACCTCGTTGTCTAGCAGCTTCTCTAATCACCTGTGTATTTAAACCCCTCTGACTGTGTGTGAAGCTGCCAGACCGTTTTCCTTGTTGTCCTGATCCTGCCCTTGTTCCCGCTCCTGTCTTTGTTTCTCCGTTGGTAGGTCCTTGGTTTTTCCTAAGTTAAAACCTTGTTTTTCCTTTTCTAGTTTTTTCCCTGCGGTTACCTTCTAGCGGTTCCAGGTTGATTTTGTTTTGTGTATCTTATCTATTATTTAGTTCATGTTTTTGTTTGTTACTTTCCTGCGAGACTCAGTCCTAGGTTTTTGTGTTATCTTACTTTATCATGTTTTCTCCTGCGGCGACCCAATTGGTTTGTTTTTCTGAATTCAACACCACTCACGAGTTTGGCTTTTGGGTCTCCTGCTGGGAATCTTTACCTATACACAGTAGTGTTACATTGGTGCCCAACAACACTGGACACACTGGCGGTATAGCGTGCACAGACTGTGTCTTGGCTGTGCAATTGGCAAGAGAGTGCATGCGGATTCTTCCATAATGGTGTCCTTGCCGGTAATAGACCAGCTGGACACCATCACCAATGGTAATGGCTGGACTTTTGCCTACTGCCGCTTCTCTCAAAGGACGCCCAGATCATTGCAATGTGCCTGAACTGAGCCTTTACCTTCAGCCTGCAGCGAAGGACAGTACCCTATCTCACCACTGCATGGGCCATTTAACACCAGCTGCGAAGAACCCCATAATGAAACTCTTCTCTCCTCTGGTTAAGGTCCTTTGTAATTGGAATGCTATATCTGCCCCGCAGGAAGCACAGTGGATGGAACCCCAGTGCCCATCCCCAAGCATAGGGCAAACTCACGTAGACTGGTGCCCTGGCTACGTGAGTTGCCTCAGGCAAGGCAGGCAGCATCTTCTCCAACAACAGTGTCATTCCTGACACTGATGACACTGCAGAGGTTTTCATCAGGACATCTGTGATGGGCAGTGGTGGCCTAAAGGTTAATGGAGCGGACTTGGGTCCACAAGGCCCCCGGAATCCCCCTACCGCCAAGTTACTGCTGAGGTGCCCTGAGCATGGTATCGTCCCCACTCACTGCTCCCCGGGCGCTTTGAGAGCTGACAAAGAATACATCATTATAAGGAATCCAGCTTAAGTTTTACCATAGTTGAAGATTCTTTGACCACTGTCAGGATCTTTTGCTGGAAGGACCTCATGTTTTAAAAAAGGAAAAGCAAAGCAAACTCCTTGTCATTGTGACATTGTGATTCACACCACTGAGGTCAGAGGTCCGCTTCCTTAACCATTAGGCCACCAACTGCCCCTTAAAGTAAATTATTACTATGAATTTAAGTTATTTTACAGCAAAGCATGGATTATTGATATTTTGATGTTTAGCTTATTGCAGAGCAAATAATAAACCCTACAGTACACTGCACATCAATATTATCCACCCCTTTGTACAGTATACCTGATTCCCACCACATATCCCCTCTGAAATCACTATTTGGGATTTGTTAGCTTTGATTTCATCATTAAACACAACACAACTCATGTTCCCAGGTGTATAGGAGAAAAAACCTGCTGACAATCATTCACAGGAAGAAAAATCCTCATACGGTCCTATTGTAGAAATAGTTGCCTACAAATAAGCAGGCCAGGACGCACTCCTCCGTCTCAGGGGATTTATTGTACCAAAAAGGTTTCTGGCCATGGCAGGTCACACGAATCAACTCATCAGCAGCCTCACCAACAAATCCCAAATACTGATAAAGGCGTGCTCTTCTTGTACAGTTTTTTGGACATTCTCAGACAGTCATATCACATGACATTCAAGACATTCGTCAAACCTCTGAAATGCAGAATGTTGTGCTCCTGTGCCTTGACATTGACAAGGGTACATCTTGTTACTGTTATCTAGGCCCCAGTTTATGTTGTGTCTTAATTGGTTTTGAGAATGTGCCTTGTATCTGTTACCCAGGTGCCAATCTCTGTTGTCTCACATACCGTGAATACTAAACTTTCTGCAATTCCACAGTGACCCTGCACATGAATCTCATCCAACACTTTGTCTGTTCATAATACACAATTCTCCACCACAGTCCCCATCCCCGAATGCCCACTAATCCGCCAACTGATACTGTGGAGCAGGAGATGGTTGGTAAACCTGACACGTCCCTGACCACATTTGTTCCAATAGACATGCTTCAGTTGAAGACTTTTATGTCTTTATCTAATTCTCCAACGTTTGTCTTAGACGCCATCCCCACTAGACTCTTTAAGGAAGTGTTTCCCTTAACCAGCACCGTCCTAGAAGATGTAATCAATCTATTCCTTCAAATTGGCTTTGTTCCTCTTAATTTTAAAATTTCAGTTATAAAACCGCTCCTCAAGAAATTCTCCCTAGATCCGGATATTTTAGTTAATTATAGGCCCATCTCGAAATTGTTTTTTACATCAAAATGTTTGGAGAAAGTAGTTGCTACACAGCTTAGTAACTACGTCAATTGTAATAGTCTATTTGAGACATTTCAATCAGGCTTTAGGGCTAATCATAGCACCGAGACTGCTCTGGTCAGAGTCACTGATGACCTATTGTGGCATCTGATCATGGTTTTGTTTCGGTGCTAGTTCTGTTAGATCTAATTGCAGCATTCGACACAATCGTCCACCACATTTTATTGGAGAGACTGGAGAACTAGCTTTTTCATTCAGAGTTTGTAAATGTTTTCTGAAATGTAATTTTGTTTCAGAGTTTGTGAAAATGTTTTCTTAAAATGTAAATTTGTTTTCTGAAATGTAATTTTGTTTCAGAGTTTGTAAATTGGTTTCCTGAAATGTTATTTTGCTTTTGTATTTGTAAAAGTGTTTTGCACCTCAGGGCCACCGTAGTTATTGTTTTACATTGTTGTTTTTCTTTATTTTACTGCATAAAAACGCCTCAGGATAAAATGTTAAAATCTTAGCCCCCACCCTCACATGACTAACTCCTTGCATTTATTAAGAATTACAGTTCTATATCCTCCGTTCCAGACTGCCAGGGGCACTAGTGGAATGTCCTTGTATCTGCACGTTTTTGAGAATTGCATAGATAAGTTGCCACATTGTGACGTATGACGTGATAGCCTACGTAAGGCCATGCCTCATGCCAATCTGGTCTCTTTCTTCATTCTTTTGTGACTATTGCCAGGGAGAACAGGTGTTTCCTTCGTTTTTCGTTCATGGGAAAGAATTATAAGTTCAGAGTTCTCCCCTTTGGCCTATCACTGGCACCAAGGGTTTTTTTCAAATGTGTTCAGGTGGCATTAGAACCACTTCAGAGGGAGGGCATAAGAGTTCTCCCCTACTTGGACGACTGGCTTGTTTATGCAGGGTCGGCCGAACAGGCCAGACTCCATGCTCACCTACTGCTGCTGGCACATATTACGACTCTGGTATTCAACCAGGAGAAAAGCTGGCTGACTCTAACTGAAGAGACTCATTTCATTGGCATCTCCCTGAATTTAAACACCAGGCTGGCCTGACCCACACCTGACAGGGTAAGTGCAATTTTAACAGGTGTGAGCAAGTTGGGGGCTTTCATCATTATGTCTCTCTCCTTGGGCTGTTGGGGAAAATCACAGCAGCCACTGTGGTCATACCATTGGGCCTTGTGTGGCTAACAGTGTTTCAGAGTCGGCTGCTTCAATTGCGTTTGTGCCCGTAGCGGGACAGGCATGTCAGAGTGAAGATAACGCGCTGTTGCATGTTCAACCCTGGTCCAAGGTTCAACTTCTCAATCGTGGAGTTACAATTGGACCACCACCTGGACGGTGGGAAATAATTCAGGACAGACACTTCCCTCATCGGTTCAGGGGGTGGTGGTGGTGGGAGGGGGGTTGTCGTTGACGTGGCGGAAACGGGATCTGGCCTCCTCAGCTACGCACACTTCACATCAACACTCTGGTGTTGATGGCAGTGTTGTTGACGCTGCGCCACTTTCAGAATGTGCTGAAAGACAGGCCCCGCACTCGCTGAGACAACACTGCCCCCAGCCCTCTGCTGGACACATACATCAGTCTGCAGCACAAAAGGGAGAGAAAAATTAGGCATAAATAAGAGTGGCATATCACAGAGAGCCCGTTTCAGCTGCTCAAACGCCCGCTGGCACAGCTTTGTCCACTGAACCGGATCTGGAGCACTCTTAGGGGTCAAATCCGTCAGGGGGCTGGCCAAGTCAGCGAACTGTGGGATAAAACGCTGGTAATACCCAACGAGCCCCAAGAACTGTCTTTAGACTTGGAACGTGGACAGGATGCGATCGCTGCTGTCTTATCCAGCTGTGGACGCACCTGACCCCCCCAAGCAGTGTCCTAGATACTGTACCTTCCCCCGTCTGCACACTTCCCTGGGTTTGCCGTGCGCCCCGCCTGCCTCAAGGACTGTAACACCGCGGTTACGTTCTGCATGTATTCCGCCCAGCTGCCACTATGGATGATGACGTCATCCAAATTTGCAGCAGCGTAGGCAGCATGTGGGCGGAGCACTCTGTCCATGAGGTATTTGGAAGGTGGCCGGGGCACCAAACAACCCAAACGAAAGTGTAACAAATTGGTAAAAACCGTACGGAGTGGAGAAGGCCGTTTTTTCCTCAGATTCTATCCTTTCATTAAATCCAGTGTTGAAAAAAATTGAGAAAGGAGAACACGTCAGAAAAATTCTGCTGGAGCCCTTCCATGCCCACTCCCTGGGCCGATGTGAGAGATTTATCACACAGAAGAGAGCTCGGACCCGGAGCCCCCACTACCGGACCGAGCTCATCCTCCTCCTTCACTGTCGACAGCACAGTGACCGATTCTGGCTCCACCCACCCCTTTAACAGATTTAAATGATAAATCTGCGTGTCTCCTCTCCTGGAGTACCAGTACTTTGTCTCCCGATGCAAAGTGCTGCAGCTTAGCTTCCCTGTCATACAGGCGCCTCTGACGTTCCTGAGCCCTGAGCAAATTAACCCGTGATTCCTGCCCGAGTGAGTGTAGTTTTGCTCTAAGGTCCAGAATATATTGAACTATTGAACATCTTTCCAGATGACCAGGAACAGTCCCCTAATAGACTGTGGAACCCCCGCAAATCAGTCCCTAAAACCACAGAGTGTGCCACCTGAGAGCTGACCGCGAAACGGACGCGCCACTCGTCCCCTTTATAATGGACCCCAATGGATGTAACAGGGTACCAGTGAACATCTCTGTGAACACACTTAACTTTTACCACAGCCCCTTTAACCCCTAAACTCCAGACATTTACCTGTTATCATTGTTGCTGTACCTTTAAGATGATATAATTAATCATGTACATAATAAAAAGTAAATCACAACCATAGCATTGACCTTCTGACCATTGGTGAAATTCCCACCTTTACATAACACATCCAAAATCAACATTCCACAATTACATGATTATGATGATTAAAATGCAACACATTTTCTGCTGCTGTAATATAATATCACAGTTGGTATGGGTTATTACAATAAGTCAGTTCAGGTACATTTGCACATTTTTGACTGAATACAATGTAACTGTATTCAATGTGCAGTGTATATGTCTGCATGTAAGTGTGTCTGAGTGTAAATGATTGTATATGAGTGTGCTCAATGGCCTTGTCCATCGGCATTGTCCAATAGCAGTCCTTGATGTCGCAGTCCTTGATGTCGCTTCGTTGCACTGCATGGTCATGTTAGTATAAAAATGCCCCCTTAAAAACTTTGTACTGGAACTGTTAACCTGTTTGCTTCCATAAATCAGGACTGGGCTTGAAAAGAGTGGGTCGGATTGGTAAACACCACTCAGCGATGCCAGTAGGGAACCATGAATAGGAGGAACATTGTGTTCAGATACACACATACCCAAACACACACACACACACACAATCGCACATGATGACTTCCATGTACAATCAAATCCCTGAATTTTAAAGGAAACAGTACGAGGTGCGTCCAACAATGGGACATTTTCTGCTGTCCTCAAAGCCTTACACAACAGTTATGTGTGCTGTATTATTAAATGCAAGATGTTGTAGAAATAGTGAAAATAGTGAAAATTCTGCTGGAGCCCTTCCATGCCCACTCCCTGGGCCAATGTGAGAGATTTTTCACACAGAAGAGAGCTCGGACCCGGAGCCCCCACTACCGGACCGAGCTCATCCTCCTCCTTCACTGTCGACAGCACAGTGACCGATTCTGGCTCCACCCACCCCTTTAACAGATTTAAATGATAAATCTGCGTGTCTCCTCTCCTGGAGTACCAGTACCTAGAAAAACCTGGTTTTTCTAGGTTGACAGAAATGGCTTTTTTAACACCTCTTATGGTGGAAACTTTCTGTGTCCACGTGTTCTTTGACTACATGTCACTAAATAAAATCTTGTCTATAAAAAAAGACAAAAGAAAAGAAAGTCTCAAAAAAAAAAGCAGGCGTTGACCCTTTATTTTCTGGCTGCAGCACAGGATGAGATCAGGTACACAGCATACAAGATAACACACAGGATGGAGCGGTTAGGGCATTTTTATATCATTCAAGCGTGCCTGTATCTTCTTCCTAACACCAATCAATCAATCAATCAATCAATTTTTATTTATATAGCCCACATTTACAAAAC
>JAFBJS010001020.1:240224-257390 GCA_016785265.1 Paraplagusia blochii | reverse complement strand
CCCCTAACCCTTGCTGTGTTTCTGTTGTATGTAATTTGATTTTTTATATATTTTTACTTTTACTTTTTCTATTACTAAAGAAGGGACATTCATGCTTAGAATGTATAACTATAGATGTATTGTATTCAACTGAATGTAAAAAAAAAATTTTCCCTGAAATTTTCTCCTTATAAATTTGGAAATTAGAAAAAAATGTAAATAAAATTTTAAAAAGTTCATATACTATACTGTGTATAACAAAAATATATTTGATTAAATATTTTATATTTATGAAGGAGTTAAACACAATTACTCGGATAAATGTTATTGGTGTGATTTGTGTTCGATCAGCAAAAAAATGGTGGTAAATTCTATCACATTGCTGTAATATCTTAATTATTAAAGCAGATTAATTTGATCTTTAGTTACTTAGTAGCTTACAAGACAAAGATTGGTGGAAAAATAAGTGAAGAAGATGAGGAAAAAAGTCACAGTGAAGAGTCAGTGCTCAGAGTGCACGTTTGGTTCGCTGTAAACTAAGGCCAGCACTTCATTGTTTCTGGTGTCTATCATTTAATAGGCTAGTTGACATAATGAATGGTGTGGGCCCACCTTCTGCCACTCTAAAAAAAGACCCCAGCCTTATCTGAATTGAGAAACCTCTCGTCCAATCACAGCGCAGTCCGGCTACTAAGTGCAGGCCCGGAGGAGAAAGAGTGGAAAACTTTTTGTTTTCCTCAGACTTTAATGAAGTTGGCCCGGTCACTGGGAGAGGGATTATAGGACAGTTTGGTGTCACTGAGCCCTGACTGCGTGTTCAGATCACGGTGTGGAACAGGATGGTTTCCGTTCAGAGCTGCACCAGGAGGAACGCGCCCAGTTCTCCCCCTGCTGCTCTGCCAGGATTCGGCAGCTCGGGAAAAAGTTTCCTGATCGACAATCTGCTCCAGGCGTCTACAGATACTTCTCACGCTGCCCACCTGAGGCGAGCAGTGAGTGAACTTCCCAGGAGAACCTGGGCCTCGGAGCACGGGGTCTACCAGTGTCCACAACAGATGAAAGATTTGGGAGGACACGTTCTGCCACACTCAGGTAAATAAATATTTATAAGAAAATAGTGATTAATTTTTTTTCTTTTCAGTTTATATATGTTGGATTTGACATAATCTAAAAATTATTTGCAAATTTGGAAAAAAAAGTGTTTAAAATGTCACATATCCTAATTTAATATGTATATATATACATTAATATTATATAAGAATAGTATTTATTGCATAAAAAAGTCTCAGAAGCTGTTACTACTTTTTATTTTACTACTGTTAATGATTTACTTTACTTTATAATACTCTTAAACTGTGATTTACTTTATACATACATTATAGTCATATTTAGTTGAAACGTTATAAATCGACTTAATTCCTTTTTTCCTAATAAGACAACTGATCTGATTATTTACCAATCGTCGTTAATAATAATGAAAAATAAACTAGTTATTTATTATGCTCCAAAATAGCACAAGTGATAATAAAATTTCTGAAGAATTTAACCTTCTGTCTTTCCTTTCTGTCCCTGTCATTTCAAATATTTTCTGATCTTTAAGGTTTTGTTTTGTTTTAGATTTTTTTCTAATCATTAAAAAAAAATACACTAAATATTTAATATATTAGCGATTGCTGTATTTTTTGAAGAACATGAACAAAAAAGTGAGTCACTGTAGTCATTTGTGAAACGTCCAGTTTGTCCACATTCCCGTCTAACTGAGTCTCTCTCTCTGTCTCTCTGTCTCACAGGTATGATCACTAGCCTATTCCTACGAAGCCCACCGTATCTGCTGACATGCTGCGGTGGGTCCAGCCCTCCTCCCGTCTTCTCCAGTAAGTGTTTCATGCCTCTACAGCATCAGTGGGGTCTCCTAAACTCTTCACAGCTAATTACTGATGCTATAGTGAAGAGCTAATTCTCCCCTCAACTCTGCACAGCTCTATTCATAACCATTCACCGCTTTTCAGGGCTGAGAGGAGGGTGGGTTGCGTGGCTTTTGAGTCCCCCCGGGGCCCCCTATTTTGCACTTGCAAACACAGTCTTTTACCATCATAAATATGCAGAGCTAATAAACATCTTGTCTTCTGTCATATTAAGGTTATATTAAACAGGTGTAGATTACTGGTGACCGATTTTCAGATTGGTTTTTCACAGTTGTCTTCAAAGAGGACACTGAAATGTACGAATGTAATTTAAATTATTTTAGACATTAAAACACTTGCTTATAGGTTTTAAACAAAATAGAATTGGTGTTTGACATTATTAAGTCTTGTAAACGGCAGTTGGTGGCCTAGTGGTTAAGGAAGCAGACTTGGGTCCGCAAGGGCCCCGGTTCGAATCCCCCTACCGCCAAGTTACCAGTCAGAGCATGGTCCCCACACTGCTCCCTAGGCGCTGGCTCACTCAGGTGATGGGTTAAATGCAGATTTCCTGTATGATTTCCCGAAGGATATTCTTGAAGGATACTCCCGAGTTCTACAAGTAAATAAAAATAAAAATTAGCAGTCAGCCTAAATTGTGCCGGGATCAAATGTAAATTATTAGTTACTGCATCCTAAACTGCCCATCAGCAGAGGTGGAAAAGGAGCACAAATCACGAGACCCTCATCCCACAGGTCTCCGCAGTTCTCTTAGTAGGTTGACACTTTCCCACAGTGCCCGGCAACAGAACAAAGCCAAGTCTGGCCGTGACCAATCGGCACATTCACTCTACCATCTACACGCGACCTCACCGCAATTTTTCACCGCAGCAATGAACTCCGCCGAGCACAAAAACCTCACCCATTCCTCGGCAGAGGAGGGTTGGACCGGGGACACCCCCCTGCCATTGTATGGCTAAAGAGTTTGCTTCACTGACCCCCCCCGCCCGCCTTCTTTCTCCTGTCCTTCAACTCTCATTCCTGCCCATTGGAGACCTCTTGACTAGGACATAAAGCATTCAATGGAAGTGACTTTTATAGACTTATTCGAGCTCATCTTCACATACAAACTTGCTTCATACCTGCAAGTGAAAAGATTTAGTGTTTGGGCCACTGAGCCATGGAGTAATGGCATTTCCATTGAAGCGCTCTATTGTTGGTGTGCCACATGGCTCTATAGTTGGCCCACTAGGGTAGACACACACGTTGCCCAGGAATGACCTGGTAATCAGCTATTTAAGCGAAGGCTTTTCAGTCCCAATAGAGCAGTGAGAGGCATGTCCAAACCACTTATGTGCTCCCCAGAGGTGGTCTATGTGCAGATTTGTCGTACAGATTAAAAAGGCAACGTTGAATAGATTGGATAAATTGTTCTACTTGACTTTTGTTGTGCGTGCACCTGTGAGTGAAGCAGCGTGGGATTGCTCCTCACAGGTCACCAAATTCTCTTTTCCTCAGATAAAATGGCTTTTCTCTTCTCTTTAGTCACCCCCAGTTTGTTAAATTGTGCAAACAGGATGAGGGAATTGAAAGTGACTGATAAAGAAAGTGTGACAAAACAGGAAGCGGGTTTGGGAACTGGCGGAAATAACGGGCATGAAGGGAAAAAATGGCTGTAGGTTGAATCACGTCAAAGGAGCACAGTCATGTTTTCAGCAACTACATTGTGAAATGACACAGGGATTTTAGATAAAAAATTCAATTATGGTAAATAAAAAAAAAAAATCTTCTGCTTCACTAACTCTGATCGGTGTATAGACAAATGGAAAAATTCTGCAAAAAAATTAAATAAATGTTGTTTTTCTTCCTTGATCTCCAGAGGGAGCAAGTATGCGCGTTTGGTCTGACGATGGAAGTCCTAAAGTTCGACGAGGGATTCTCAGGAGAGCTGTTTTCTCAGAGGAGCAACGTAAAGAGCTAGAGAGAACATTTCGAAGACAGAAGTACATTAGCAAGACAGACCGGAACAAGTTGGCAGCAGATCTGAGCCTCAAGGAATCTCAGGTACCTCGACAGTGGACTATGTACATAGCTGACGAAACGATCTATCTTTGTCTTCGGCTTGTCCCTTTTTCAGGGGTTGCCACAGCGGGACAACATTTTCCATCTCCACCTGTCCTGTGTATCTTCTACTCTGACTCCAAGTACCTCCATGTCCTCCCTCACTGCATCCATCAATCTCCTCCCCTGGTAGCTCCATCTCTAAGATCATTCCTCTACCAATGTATCCACTGTCCCTCCTCCATGAACAAACCATCTTAATCTAGCTACTCTTGCTTTTTCTCCAAACCTTCCTGTTTGCGTTGTCCCCCTCGTTCCTGATCCTGTCCATCTTTGTCTCTCCTAAAGAGAACCTAAGGATCTTTTTTTATTATTTTCTTCATAATCATCTACAGCAGACTGAGCAACCCTTACGTTGCCTTCTTTATATGTATTTCTACAGTGTCCAGCAATAATATAGCAGCAAAAAAACAGGGAATTACTCGAAGCCTTTGCACTAAAAAAAAGAAAAAAAAAGTAATCCTGTATTCCGTCATGTGACAAAAAGACTCCTCCCCACAGTATTACGACTATTACTTTCAGATCGTCTTTCTATGATAATAAGGTACTTGAGGACCCACTAAGACAAAGGATGATGGAGATGGAGTTGATGGGCAATGAAAAGAAGAAAGCGGACAGAATTTATGGATTGCTTGAAAGAGGACATTGAGATGGGTGGTGTAACAGTAAAGGAGAAAGGAAATAGGGTCAGATGGAGGCAAACGATTCATCATGGGGGACCCTTGGATGGGAACAGTGAGAAGGACAAGAAGGAAGATGGAAGAAGGGAAAGTGAAAGAAAAAAGAAATTAAGAAACTAAGGTCTCCTAGTGGAGTAGAATAAATAATAGCTCGAGATGATTTGGACATGTTCAGAGGAGGGACAGTGGAGAAATTGGTATTAAAATGATCCTAGAGATGGAGCTACCAGGTAGGAGACAAAGAAGAGATTGATGGATGCAGTGAGGGAGGACATGGAGGTAGTTGGAGTCAGAGTAGAAGATACAGAGGACAGGGGGAGATGGACATTGTTGACTCGCTGTGGCAACCCCTGAAAAAGGGACAAGGAAAAGAAGAAGGTGCTAAAACACATCAAGACTTCTGGATCTAAAAAAGTCAAATAAAGATAGAAATATATGTTGTCAATATATATGTTGTTTATTTATTTGTGCCAGTAATTCCACAGAAACTGATTTTATTTTCTGCCTAGGTGAAGATCTGGTTCCAAAACCGTCGCATGAAGTGGAGAAACTGTAAGGAGAAAGAAGTTCAAAGTCCCTGCTCTCCGATGGACGAGCTCATGGAGCACGGACTGAGAGACGAGGATGCGAAACCGTCAAAGAATCAGAGCAACGCACAAACACAAAGAGCAGCAACACACAAGAATGTCAAGGACGCATAAGGAGTATTTACCAGACTGTTTTACTTTCTTATAATCAAAAGTCTAAACTTCTCCGCTGTTCTGTATATTTGAAAAAACTAACAATATTAACGTTTTTATGAGGCAGACGACTGTTCAGGAACTCCGTGGATGCAGTTATGTGCAATTGCTCGACACGTCATCCTCTCGCAAATCATTGGCTTCAGTAAACACGGTTGTGACGACGACACCGATGAGTTTTTCCTGGAAAGACTCGTGTTTGGACGTAATCTGTCACTTCATTAACTTGTCACTTCAATAACTACGTTTATTACTGCGAATGAGACATTTGCCCCGAAATAGCAACGCAGCACTGCATCATCAGAGTAGAGTTAAAAAAAAAAAAAACATATGGGTCGAGAACCCGAAGACATCTCAAATGATGAGGACTGAATCACTGTCGCGCTGCTTGGGTCGGTATATGCTGAGTAAGAGAAGGTGATGTATAGTCTTGAATTCTGAATGTATGTCCTGTAAAAAAAAAATCTGTAGATATTTGAGTTGTTATCAGTTGTAAATAAAATATTCATGCGTTTTAGATTTCTTAACTCTTGAGTCCTTC
This sequence comes from Paraplagusia blochii, assembly GCA_016785265.1. NCBI lineage: Eukaryota > Metazoa > Chordata > Actinopteri > Pleuronectiformes > Cynoglossidae > Paraplagusia > Paraplagusia blochii. Next base: position 251,428 of record JAFBJS010001020.1, on the reverse strand, counting down.
AATTTTACCATGGAAAAGAAAAAAACAAAATTACATTTAAAGTACATTTTATTAATTTTTTTCTCCTTTCAATGCTGAGTGGTACATTTAAATATCACAGATATAATACATTTGGCCGAAATGTACATAATGTATAAGTAATGTGAAATAATACGGAATGCTTTCAACAGTCTATACCTGGAAAGGTGGTGCATTTCAGGACACGCAGATAATTTTTGACTTTGTTGGCGTCTCTGTTGAGGCAGAAGAGGAGGTTGTGGTGGTCCACCACGTCGAGCTCTCCTCGCTTGTAAAAGGAAATGTCCGACACAGGGACGAAACTCTCGGGTGAGAGGGAAATCACAGAATTATCAAGTGCTCCAAGCATTTTCATCTGGAAAAAAACAAAGATAAATATTAATAAAATACAAAAAATAGATAAATAACAGAATGTTGTATTCATCATTTTGCAAAATATTATATATATATATATATATATATATATAAGGTGAAAGACAGTGTCATAAATTTAAAGTGGCATCAAACAAATATATCATACAGTGAAATACAATCAGAATTAGCAAATATTTCACATTAAATATTTTGCAAGGATTAAATCAATTCATCCTCTTATCTGTTACTGGGTCACAGGGGCAGCAGTCTCCACCACTGAATAAAATACAAAAAATAGATAAATAACAGAATGTTGTATTCATCATTTTGCAAAATATTATATATATATATATATATATATATATAAGGTGAAAGACAGTGTCATAAATTTAAAGTGGCATCAAACAAATATATCATACAGTGAAATACAATCAGAATTAGCAAATATTTCACATTAAATATTTTGCAAGGATTAAATCAATTCATCTGGGTCACAGGGGCAGCAGTCTCCACCACTGCCACCCAAATCACACTGCACCATACTGTGAGCCTTCCTGTGGGTGGGTGGTGAGCCCAAGATGCAACATGAATAAAATGTATAAACTAAATTGATCCTAATTTGGAATGATAGGTTTGCACATTTTATTATTAACCACCAATAAAAATAGTTGCCAATAATATGAATCAACCTGCAGTTATTTGTCTTTCTGTTCTAATAATATACAAAAAAAAGTTTTTATTGGCATATTTTGCCATTTGTATTAAACATGGTAAGTAAGGACCAAACTAGGGATGGGAGAATTAAAAATTTTTGTTTTGTATTTTTTTCATCTACCTTGTCTGCCATTTTCGTCACCCCATCCATGAGCTGGTGCAGCATGTCACTGATCTCCAGCGCTTTGTTGGATCCAAACTGGTTAAAGTCCTGACCCTGATCCCGGGACATGGTCAGGTGGAACTGTGTCAACGGGTCAGTCCATGCGTCCAACAGCCTCAGGATCACTTCAATCATTTGTTCTGGCTGTAGAGAGAATTGGGGAAAATGTATAAAAAATGTCATGAGGAAATTTAATCATAAATGTTAAAAAAATGCTGAGATTCTCTTTAGGAGAGACAAGGATGGACAGGATCAGGAATGAGGTGATTAGAGGGACAACACAGACAGGAAGGTTTGGAGAAAAAGCAAGAGAAGACAGATTGAGATGGTTTGGACATGTACTGAGGAGGGACAGTGGATACATTGGTAGAGGAATGATCCTAGAGATGGAGCTACCAGGTAGGAGACAAAGAGGAGATTGATGGATGCAATAAGGGAGGACATTGAGGTAGTTGGAGTCAGAGTTGAGGATACAGAGGACAGGGTAGATGGAAAATGTTGACTCACTGTGGCAACTCCTGAAAAGCTGAAAGGAGAAGAAAGAAAAAAAGAAGCAATGAGACGACCCCTTACCCCCAGTCTTTGGGCATTTTCTTTGTCATCTGGTGTCGGTATGGAATATGTGTGGCATATCCGTTTCCCAATAAAGTTCCTTCGAGGTAAGAAATTGTGCTCCTGCAAAGTCAGAGACATTTCAATTAGGATTAACAAGTGACAATGAGGCTAAAATAAATGAAAATAAACTTACAGATTCCAAACGGCTGGAGATGCCATGAATTCTGGAAGACTGTTGTATCACCCTGTCAAAAAAATCTGCCAAGGAAGGAATATGACATCCAGCCTGTCCGTAGACACAGATCGGGGAAGTGCCAACCTGGACGGAAATCTCCAGGTACAGCAGAATAAGAACTGTGAACCAAGCTGAGGAAGACAAAAAAAAACAATATAACTTTGCAAATTCCTAAAAATGTACACTGTTATAAAGTATGTTGGGTCTTTGTGGAGTCTTACCTGTTTTCATTGTTCTCTTTTACGATTCCAGCAATGAGTCTATATGCAGCCAGCGTGACTCGCACAAATCTAACCTCATACAGTGACGACGTTTCCTTAACGACATTCGACTTTATAAAGGCGGCACATGAAACAAATGCACGTCATATGCGTCTCTCAGTTAACTGCTCTGCCTTGAGCAGACAAAACTAAACCAGGCGGAAAAAGCCTTAAACCACTGAATGGAATGGACTGATCAGTTTTTAATGATGTTAAAAATCTGATCAGAAATAAAAATGATCTGTGTGATTGGTTAGTTAAAAAAAGATCATCTCTGCAATTTTAACCATTTAATTGATAATAATTATTAAGTGTGTTACATTGGTGCAAGTATGTTAGATTGGTGCAGGATAAGTATGACAACAGTGGTGAGGTGTGCTTGGAAGGACAGACCACCTCAAGGTGGAGATGGGACTGTATCAAGGATGAGACCTGAGTCCGTTCTTGTTTGCTTTAGTGATGGACAGATTGACAGCTGAGGTCAGGAGTCTCCATGGACGATGATGTTTGCAGATGACATTGTGATCTGCAGTGAGAGGAGGCAACAGCTAGAAGAGGTTTGCACTGGAGAGAAGAGGAATGAAGGTCAGTCGTAGCAGGAGAGAGTACGTGTGTGTGAATAAAAGGGAGAAGAGTGGGATGGTGAGGTTAGGAGCAGAGGTGGAGAATGTGGAGGAGTTTAGATACTGAGGACCAGCTGATCAGAGCAGTGGAGACTGTGGAAGAGAGAAGAAGAATAGAGTGGAGTCAGGATGGAACAACTGGAGAAAAGAGTCAGAAGTGATCTGTGATAGAAGAGAGTCAGCTAAGGTGAAGGGACAGGTTTACAGGACAGTTGTGAGACCAGCTGTGATTAGAGACACTAGGAATATGCAGAAGACAAGAGGCAGAGGAGTTAAAGATGCTGAGATTCTCTTTAGGAGAGACAAGGATGGACAGGATCAGCAATGAGGTGATTAGAGGGACAACACAGACAGGAAGCTTTGGAGAAAAAGCAAGAGAAGACAGATTGAGATGGTTTGGACATGTTCAGAGGAGGGACAGTGGATACATTGGTAGAAGAACGATCCTAGAGATGGAGCTACCAGGTAGGAGACAAAGAGAAGATTGATAGTGAGGGAGGACATGGAGGTAGTTGGAGTTGAGGATACAGAGGACAGGGTGAGATGGAAATTGTTGACTCGCTGTGGCAACCCCTGAAAAAGGTACAAGCCGAATGGAAAAGAAGAATTGATAATTATTATCAGAGCAGGCAAAAGATGCTTTAATCCAGTCTTAATGTCAATATCTTAAGCTCCTACTTTGTTTAACAGAGACAGGGAAAGGTTAAATCTATATTAGTATTAGCTTTTTTTACTTTTTAAAGCATGTCTTTTGAATTGCCTTCTGCTGTGAACAAACTAAACATACTGCAGCTTAACAACCGTTCACCAGGAGAATAAACAGCCATTGTGGGTTCCTAACATTCAGTGTTTTAATCAAGTCTTGTAAAATGTAAATGACATCTTTTGTTCCATCAGTGCCATCTACTGTAGAACTGTGTAGTCTGGTTATATACACCGTGCATTCAGATGTAAAGAGAGTCGTTGATCATTATCACGCTAATCCATACTGAACACACTACTCGGAATAGTTGGACCACTCACCCACACTGAAGACGGCACACAAAGAAAGTACAATCACTTCTACAAACAAAATCTTCTTTTACAAGATAGTTTATTGTCAACTTTTTTCAAGTCATCAACAAAAAAAAGTCATAAATACACCAATATATTTTAGAAAATAGATTCTGCAATCACTTTACATGTAATAACACTATGTACAGGTTTGAGTGCATTTCATTACTTTGTGCTGAGGAGACAGTGAGAACATGTCATCTTTGTCCAAAACTGTCCTTCGTCAGGCCCAGTCCATCGGATGTTCTGGCAAATTCTGCCTGCATTCAGTGCACAGGTTTTTTTTTCTTTTTTCTGATCAACACCTGTGATGCTTCCACTTACGAGTGGCCACTGCAATGTTTAGGTCTTTTTTGTGCCAAGGAAAGACACGTGTGACAGCGAGGGCGCCGTCAGCCTGCACAGAACCAGTCAGCACGTAGAGCTGAGACCGTCCCGGGCGCACAAGGTTGTTGGCGCACTGGAGATTAATGAGCATCCATTGTTGGAGTAGGTGCTGGGTGTCGTAGGGCAGCAGAGGTCCCTGACGGATGAACTCCACCCGGCCCTCCACCTCAAACTCTGGTTCCGCTGAGGACGTACGTCGACGATGGAGTTTGGCAGTAACAGCTGCAAAAGACAGTAAGAATTAAACTTCGGAACAGAGAATATTGTATCTGAATAAATACTTTTCAATCACAATGAAATTCACTTTTTTGGGGATTTTACCCTTACCGAAATCATGCAGACAAAAAGCATCCAGGACACTTTTCATTGAAGGAGCGTCTTCCACAGAGGGGCAGTTTTGACAAGCAGGTTTAGGAAGATCTAAAATAGGAAAAAAAGCAAGAGAACATTGTTATTTCTAAGGTCAGCAGACATTCACTTAACTTAATGTAAATGTTGCAAATATGGTAACAATAAAAAAATGTATGACTCTTACCTTTTGTAAAGTGACTGAATTTTACATGAGGAGTAAGGCACATGTCCTCCTCAGCAGGGAATCGATCACAGTCAAGAGCCTCAGGCCACTGGTGACCTTGGCAGGCGAGAACGGGAGCACAGCTGTCCCTCACTGCCACACACAGACTGCGACAGGGCTGGATAAACCTGAGGAAGAGAGATGGAACACAAATGTCAACGATAATTCTAAAGACAGGAATAAAGTGTTTCAGAAATATCTTAGAATAAATGTAGAAAAGACAAAAGAAGATCCTTACGTGTCAAGGCAGACAGGAGCAATGAGAGAGCAGAGGAAGGCTTGAGCTTGAGGGTGGCAGCCAGTTTGCAACAAGGGCTTCCAGTCTTCTGATCGTGGCACCACCTCCTGCTCCAAATTGCTGTGGCCCAAGAAGTTGGGTAAACGCATCTCGGAGTATCCTACGTCTTTGCAGACCTTCATTTGGTTGGGGATGGCAACACAGCGGGTTGACTGGCCCATGTCGAACGCCACTGCTGAATGTACCAAGACCAGGAGACTTGCGGTGAAGATCAATGCCATGATGACGGTTTAAAGAACTCTGGAGGATCCAAAGGGAGAGCTGAGAATCCTTCTGAGGATGCTGAGGACTACGCTGTCCTTGAAGGACTCTGAGACTGCTGCTGCAGCGACCGCCTTATATACCGCAAGATCAGCCGGTCCCATTAGTCTTCAGTCTGTTATCAACTATCTATCAAAGACACTGAGACGATGTGTTTGGAGACAACGGCTTGTTTTGTGTTGGCTGCAGACGGGGGGTGGCAGGAGGAGGGTGTGTGACGTGAAGGGAGGGGGGGAGGCCACAGCAGCAGCAGCAGCAGCAGCTTTGTGAATGTAGTATCACAGTGATGTATTCCTGCATCTTCTTTAGTCTTTATGTGTAGGACAGATATTTTATCACCAAGTAACCAGACTTCAACTTTAGTTAATGTATAGTATATAGGTGAAAAGACACAATCTGAGGTCTTATGTCAACCGTCGCTCAAGTGAATCAGCTTAAAACAACATGTAGAAATTTCAGTAATTGGAAAAAAAAATGTTTGGAAACAATTATTTTTTAAAAGAATGAAGATTAACTGTTCATTTTCTTTCCATAGGTCCACCTTCTACAGTAGTTAGGAGTAAAATCAGCCGATCCATTTGTTTCCCTTAGGCCTCTTTGGGTTCAAGTAGATTTGACTTAAAAAATTCATCATGAAAACATCAATTTTATGCACTGAACCAGTGGAAAAAACTTCAATAAAATCCATGAAGCTACTGTGAAATAGGGTGTAACTGTATCACACATTTTCTATTGCCAGGTCTTCAATTTTTAGACTCATCACATCACTACGTAAAACAAGTATTGCCAAAGTACAAGGGATACGATTAGGTACAGAAATGAAGCTTTCACATAGCAACCAGTGAAAGAGAAGGATACTATACTGCATGAGGCCAGGCATCACGTCTTGAGACGCAGACCAGAGGCACAGATAAAAAAAAAGCCAATTTGTCTCCATTTGTGTCTCCAGTATTTGGATCCCTTAATTTAACAACAGAACTACATTACAGGACCAATGCATTTGTTTGCATGCCGTCTGTCTCCAGATTTAGATGTATATCTGGTGTTGATGTCTCGAGGCCTTTTCAGAACTTTCCCCCATGACATCGGAGGTCTGTAACCCACCCAGCCTATGATTTCAGGCACGCCGCAGTAAGAACCCTTCCCTGAACGGCTCTGCTCCCATCTGCATCGGCAGACCCTGTCTCCAGCCAAGTATCACACACTTAGATTCACCTTAGACAACTGCATACAAGCCAGTCTGATAAGTGAAGGCTGGTTGTAGTAGCAGTAGACGTGCATGCCCTGTAAGAGGGGGACTAACTGGGCAATTAGAGTCAAAGACCAATTTGGGAGAACAATAGCTACATACACTAAACAAGCTCCCCCTGCCAGGAGCCCAGCAAGGGTCTGTTGTTGGCCCTAATGGCCGTCTTGTAGACATGGTGTCTGTCTTGGTAATGTGAGGCCTGCAACTGTCTCAGTTAATGAGAAAGAATGGTCAGAAGAGATGAGCACCTGTCTGTCAAATGAAGACAAATTTTGCCCAAAAAAAAAAAAAACCAAAACTCAATAAACTACAAAAAAGAAAAAGTAACACTTTTTTTTAAAGTAATTATATCTACCTGTAGTTCAATGTTCCTGGCCACAGTAATTTACAAAAAAAAAAAAAAAAAAATCTCCCCATGTCTCATTATACATGTGCTACAAATGATATATACAATAAAAAGGCATGTGTGTCCATATTCCTGATTTCTCAACTGACCAATGGAAGCTGCTCTGTCCCCCATGTATTCACGGGAAAAGCACGTACACTGAGCAGTGATGCAAAGACAACAGTTTAAATACCAGCTGACAAACTAGTTTAGAAAATACTCAATAGAAAATATGTATGGATGAAGTTTTTATTGGTATATTAATGCACCAACTAAAGGAGTAGCGCACAAACACTCCTGAAAATCAATATATGGGGTTATGCGTCCCACTACGGCAGGGATTAAAGCGTGACAGCAGAACAAACACCTGAGACACATCAAAGACTGGGCCTCGACTAAAGAATGACCCGTGTGTCTGAGAAAGGCTCTTTGCTGCATAGTGGACTCAGATGAAAGCTGTCTCCTCCCTGCACATTAGAGGCTCATTAACTCAAAGTCATTGAATTCCCATTTGCCCCTCAAACCTTTAAATGTAACCATCCCATACATAGCCCACACCCCTCTGTCCTACTGGGCTCCAGGAGGACTGACTGACAGTCCCTCGCAGACTGTCAGTAGCACTCAATTGCAACATCCAGTCTCCGAGGCTGCAGGCAGACGCAGCCACACCGAGGTGTGCAGACAACTCGCTGCAGACATCTGTGGATTCACTCAGTATGCTAAACCGCAGTCACGATCTACGTTGTGGCCCGAGGCACATGTGGCACATGGATTTGTTGCACTAATACATGTTCAAAAGTAAAGTTAATATTTTAAGTTAGTTGTTGGTCGATCATTTTGTTGGTGGTGTGCATATTTAGGTATAAGTTAGTAATTTTCCCGGGACTTTGAAGACAAACTGATGGGTGTCATCAGCATAAATGAGGATACTTGAAATAAAGGGATTCAAACTCGCGGCCCGTGGGCCATTTGCAGCCCGTGGAACGATATTTTACGGTCTCCACTTTGACGTGAAAGTTGTTTTAATATTTCTAATAATATTTTATAGATTTGTTCTCCAAATTTTATGCGAAATGAAAGTGTGGGTGGTGGCCCTCAACTTATTTCACAATTTAATCTAAAACCTTCATTTAAACAGATATATCAGCCACAAAACCATTACAGTGAAGACTAACATTTTTATTTATATTTCTGAAAAAGTTGAACAGAAATCCCATTATCTTTATGACTATCCCTGTCTTCATTTAATTCTTTCTTCCTCTTCAGCTCTAAGGGAGAAAAAAAAACAGAATTAAACAAAACTGGCAGAGTTTTATATTTATATATATATTTAATCTAAAACGTACTCCTTAGAACGTATACGATTTGTTATGGAAGGTTTATCTTCCAGTTTAAATGGTTACATGGTTACATGACTTTGTCCTGACATATGCATTGATAAAATTGCTTTCATTTTTCCAAAAAAGCCTGTTCTACCACAATTACTGTATTGACTGTTAGTTTTCTTCAAAACATGTATGAAAACACGTATAAGAAAATCATGCTTCACGTACGTCTGTGATTCTCTTAGCAGTGGAGGGGGATCACAGCCGAGATACACGCCGTTATTAAAACAGTACTGCAGGAGAGCCCTGAAGCACAAATCCTACAAAGAAATTAGACATTTAACTTGTGTTTGTGCAAAATAAATGTAAAATAAAATTTCTACTTACCTTAACCAGAATGTGTGGATTTCCAACAACGAGGAGCAGGGCTTTGGATCGCGTGATTGCCACATTGAAGCGTTTCGGGTTGGAAAGAAAACCGAGTGAACTCTGTAAATCTTCATTCTGCACGGACTCATTTGAGCGCACCTAATCGACCAGAGAGACGATTAAACTAAAGTCCTGCAGAGTTATGACTCATCTGATGTGCGTGATCCTTTCAGCTTATTTAAAGTCAATGTTAAGTTTTGTAGATGTGTTAATTAGTCATGCAAACACTTTAAACTCCATTCCTCCACCGCTCTTGGATCATAATAACAACGATGCTTGCAATACTCGTCTGACTGTCATACCGTAAACAATCACACGAGGCAGTATCTCAACTGACAAGTTCTATTGATTGTAGTTGATAGAGGAGGGGTGTGGCTGGCATAATATGTTATGCATGGGCAAAAAAAAAATTAAAACCTTTAAGTAGCAAAGAAAAAAGTGTGCATTTCTGCAAATTCAGAAATGATTTACTTTACAAAAGTGATTGTTAATTTTGACCAACCAAGATTATCTACTGTACTTCTAGGAGTGCAGATACATCAAACAAGTGAAGCAGATTTTTACTTACTGTGGACATTATGATGACCAGAAACTCCTGTCCTTGGAACTCTTCCACTGAGCCCACTTTAATATCAGACAGACCAACTTTTGCCAGAAGCATGCGGATCTTCTCACACTAAATAGGATAAATTAGACATGAAAATATATAGTAACAATATAGTGCCAATACACGGTATATTTTATTACAGAATAAAAAAAAATGCATTACTTGTTTCTTGTAGGGGGCAATGATTCCAATGTCGGAGGCATCCACAGGGCGGTGCAGTTTCTTGGCCAGTTGACAGCAGTAGAGCATGACCTGGACTGCTTCAACTGGGTTGAACCAGGACGGGTTGTTGCCCTCCCTCATCTCTGTTCCCTAAAACAGTGCAACTGATGAACCGGCATGCAAGTGGAGTTAAATACATTGGGTTAAAGGAAACAAGTGGTTTAAAGAGTAGAATAAATGGCTACTATCTGTAACATTTACAGGCGTTACAGGTAGCAGCCATTTTTATTACCCTGACGCCATGGAAGAGAAGGGGGAGGCCTTTTTGGGGGAGTTTTTTCCACTGGCACAATGACTCCACCACAGCGCTGGGAGCTTTACAGTACAGTTCTTCCTGGTAAAAAAGCTTGGACGGAAGCCGCAGCAAGGCCTCATGGGAACGGTAGTTGAAATTCAGTTTAGTCACCTGTGTAACACATAAAACTATTATTTTCAGTGTAGATTTTACACCTTTGATGAGATTCTATTGACTGACCAGTTTAGGGTTGTATCCCCAGTCATGTCTGCTGTACAAAGGACTGGCCATCAGCCTTTCTAACAAAGACACCCCCAGACCAAAGGCAGCAGCAACCCTGGACTTTATGACAGGACCCAACTGGCAGGGGTCTCCAGCCAACACAATCTAAGAAGACAGATAAATAAATGAAGTAACAGTAACATGGCTAAAACACTGTCATTGTCTTGGTTTTATTCAGTGGCTTCAAACTGAAATGTATCTAGTAAAAGCACCCCGACATTTCATAAGGACATTGGACTCAAAGATAGGCGAAATTGACAGGCGTATAAGACTTGTTTATGATGGCATGAAGTAAAAATACTGACCTGTCCATGTTTCTCTGACACCAGGCTAATAGGGATCAGAGACTCTGGCTCAGTAGCTTGACCAGCTTCATCTAAGAACACATGGGTAAAATGCCCCATGCTGGGGAAACAAAATTCCACAGTGTGGAAATCCATCCTTTATCATTCAATTCAAACTCTTGAGCTTTTTGGACTTACTGGATTCCAACATTATGGAACATGCCAGCACTGCTGCACGTGCTGACCACGATCCTGTGGAAAGATGCCTGACGAATGTCCTCTCCTGCCCTTGAATAGCGTTGCAGTACATCTGGGATGGACTGGAAGGAGCAGAGTCACTTCTTAATGTCATAGATCAGTGTAAATGTTTTTCTTTGGACTAAAACATTGTTGCATGTTGTCCGTTTAAAAATGTTTTTGTTTACGACCTTGCAGATTTTAAATGATCTAGGACTAAATGAATACATTGGACATAATTCGCTGTCTACTGTTCAGTACCTCACTGTGGCGACAGGATGCATTAACACGGGCCATGCTGGCACAGTCCAGGAAGCCACTGTCATGTAGTCGTACACAGATGAGGTCTGCAGCACTATTGGACGGTGTACAAACAAGGACACGGCTGCTGGGAACGTAATGGTAAACCTGTACAGTAAGAAGGCCAGAATGAGGGAAAAGTGAGTGATAGTAA
>JAFBJS010001020.1:218117-240156 GCA_016785265.1 Paraplagusia blochii | reverse complement strand
ATTTACTTGTATATACACATTTATCCACACATACAAATGTCTAATTATTATGCTCATTTAATTCTTAATTATTAGGTTCTACCAATAAATAATGGAGACAAATGTCCACTAAAATATTTTGCATCTGACATTTAAATTCCTTTATTGATAAAACAGACTTTACTGAAGCCCGTACCTGCAGAATAGCCTCAATGAGAGTAATAGTCTTTCCTGTGCCTGGAGGTCCAAACAGAACATAAGGGATGGGCCGACATTCTCCTTCTAGAATCCTCTTCACTGCCTCTCTCTGAGAAGGGTTCAGCTCAGGGTTGAAAAAGTTTCCTCTGCTGGGCATGGGCTTAGATTGTGGTCTTCCATCTCAAAAGAGAATATTTACATTTTAAGGATCTGATATAAACTACTGCCTGATGTGTAAAATGAAAATAAAAATGGAAACCGCTTAACCTTTAGTCTGCGTGGACTTTGACTTCATATCAACTGAAACACTTAAGACATTTTTTTCATGGTCCAACCCGGAATGCTGCTTTTAAAGACAAAAAAAAATTAAAATAACAATGATAGTTATAACGAGCACTAAATCAAGTATGTATGTTTTACCTTGTTATCCTCTCCAGGTTTGTTTTCTTCCGTCTCATCCATCCACTTCCCAGACCACTGAGGGGCTCGGAGAATCACAGCCGATGGGAAAAGAACTGCAAACCACAAGATCTTCTTTAAGAATTCACAAAACTGATTTTGCAAAAGAGAAGATAGTTCTAAACATAATGTCAAAATAATCATGGGTGGAAAAATGTGGGAATTTTTCAACAGGAACAAACAGCACCACCTTGTGACAGATTTTGTCATGTCAATAAAAAAAAAAAAGGAAAAAAATATTTGTGCTTCTCTTGCCCTTGTATTTTAGGTATTCAATGATAATGACTACTAAATTTTAATGTTACACTTGTGCATGTGTTAGGCTAAATAAAGAGGTCTTCAGGCTTACCGTCAAAAAACTCTTTAGTCTGGGCCAGCGCATTGTGACATCTTCTCATGGTGATTCTAGAACAACAAAATCAAAGAGATTACTGTATTTTCACTTCTAAATCTGGTTTCCACAAATAAATAACTGGGATAAATGTTAGAGGACAATAGGGCACAGTGTCTCTCACCTGTTGTAGGAGAACTCAACATCTAGCGGTTCTCCGAGGTAGTTTCTCTGAAACTCCAAGTTCACCCTCAGACTCACTTCCTCGTCATTGATCTGCATCAGGAAAATCACTTCAGAATTCATTATAACTGAAAGACCTTTATACGTCATGGAAGGGTGAACAGAAAATCTTCATACCTCGGCCACAGAACCAATGTACTCCACTACCAAACCATCACTCCTCGCTTTCTTCAAAACTATTCTGTCACCTAAAGAGAAAGCTGATGTTGCATCAATGATTCACCTAAAAATATGTGCAACAACTCATGACACCTCCTCACCAATGCTTAGACTGGGTCTACCCTCTGCCAGGCCGTTGACCACTAAGTGTAGATAAGCAGCTCCTTTTCTGAGAAGGGCTCCCGGGATGTTGAATTCCTGCAATTCCCTTTCTGCGTGCAGCTCTTCAAGCCACAGAAGGGTAGAGAAGCGTGCGTGCATGTTGGAAGGTGACAGAACCTGTGTCGCAAATAATGTTTTGGCTGCTCAAAAATTAAAAACATCACATCAACAACTACTGTTTGATATATATATATAATGTTCCTCACCTCTCCAAGAAGAGGCTGGAACACCAACACGTCACCTTTGGACTCAACACAGTCTTTGAGAGCCTGTGGAACTGGAAATTTTGGTAGGAAGTGTGGCATCCTCCTCTTGGACAGCCTGTGCACATGTACAAGGATAGAAAACGAGCCAATTTAAATTGATATTGAAAAAATAATTTACAATTTCACAATACAAAATTTGAGTACTGCAGTCATGGGAATATTTTAGACCACCCTTCTGTTTTCTTCATTTAATGCTTGTTACCACTTAAAGCAGTGGTCCCCAATCACTGGGCAGGGGACTGGTACAGGTCCAGGGGTGAATTGGTGCTGGGCCGCAGAGAAATAATGTTTCCTTTTGGCCCAATCTGGCTATTATTTACACTTGGTCCATACACATATCAACAAAAGAACTGAACAATAGAATGGCTAGGATTCCACCATCAATAATGCAACTATATTTGAGTAGGAAATATTTTCTCCGTCAAGACAACAATAAACTCAAAATGATGCAGTCATTGAAACAAGATTCTAACTTTTTATACCGGTCTGGTAGCAGAAAGTTATGGCTGTGTGCACTTGAGAAATCCTTGTTGTGCCAATGCACAGTTAATTAGGGTAGGAGGATTTTATAAGTATTTCAGAACCCTGGAAATTTAATTTTATTAGGGGTATTTATCTTCCACAACTTAACGACTGGTCTGAGAAAATAGTATCAGACATTTAACCATGTCCATGGCACAAAAAAGGTTGGGGAACACTGACTTAAGGTACATTTATTGGGCTTAAATAAAACAAAAATAACTCATAAGATATCAGCTCTAAAAATGTAATTTAAGAGCTGATATCTTGCCATTTTCCATGGTTTTCTTGATAGTACCCAAAATCACAAGCTATGGCATTGTACTGATAAAAAAAATTATTTTTAGGCATTGTTTGTTTCCCGTTGATAATATAATAATATTAACTAATATATAGTTGTATCAGGGCTTTCAAATGAACAAACTATAAAAACAAGGGTGATCTAATAATTATTTGTTAATGAAAAAACATTTCAGGATCAACCTTGCAGCGGCTTTTGGAGCACTGGTTGTTATCACTTGAGTGGTCGTTGTTAAAATGGGCTGAGCATCAGTGGGATTGTAGGGAACACAGGACTGAAGACTCTTCACCTCCTCACTGGCCACAGTGACCTCCAGGCGCCTCCCAATGGTAAAAGAAGAGAAGTGCAGCAAAAGCATCTCTGCACAGACGCCAAGGCTCCTAAGAAATGATAAACATTTTCCAGCAGTGATGATGCCAGAACATCAACAGTTTGTGTTTTAAAACAAATAAAACAGAATCCTTACTTGGCTTGACATACTATTGAAACAGACACTCTCTCTCCAGGCTGAATATTCAGCTCCCTCTCCTCTCTGCGGACACCAGGGGCATCAAAAGCCTTCTGCGGTGCTTTGTCATCATCTTCTTGTTTTTCGAGAACAGCCTGAGACTCGGGGCAGTTTTCTTTTGAAGCCTGTTTCTTTAGTGTGGAATCCTTAGACACAAGGTAGAACTGTTCCTCTGAGTCCCATCCAGCAAAGTCACAGTAAATCAGCCTGTGGGTCTCTGAACCTTTATTTCTGCCATAAGAGAAATATTTATTGTACTTAAATGAGCTACTCTTGCACAATTCTCATCTTCTCTCTGTGACTAGGCCAGAGGCAGCAATGATTAAAACAAAACCTGTTCATATTCGCTCTGGTTTCCTCAGTCTTGGTGGCTACTTACTGTATCCAAAGCACCAGATTCCGTCTTTCCCCAATGTTCAGCTCCCCAAACTGTTGACCATAATCTGATACATCCAGGTCTTCTTTGTTTTCCAGGATTATGTGAGTTTTACTGTCTGACGGAAGTTCAGACAAAGAGCTGACACTGAAACAATAATTGACAAATATAAATTTATCTTACGTGAACAATCAAATGGTAGGCAGGCAGGATGGAACAACTGGAGAAAGTTATCAGGAGTAATTTGTGATATAGGAGAGTCAGAAAAGGTTTGCAGGACAGTTGTGTGTCCAGCCATGATGTATGGCTGGACACTAGGAATAGGCAGAAGACAAAAGACAGAGCTGGATTAGGAGGAATTTAAGATGCTGAGATCCTCTTTAGGACAGACAAGGATGGACAGGATCAGGAATGAGGTGATTAGAGGGACAACACAGATGGGGATGGAAGAAAAAGCTAGAAAAGCCAAATTGAGATGGTTTGGACATGTTCAGAGGAGGGACAGTGGATACATTGGTAGAAGAATGATCCTAGAGATGGAGCTACCAGGCAGGAGACAAGGGTAGAATTGTGGGTGCAGTGAGAGAGGACATGGAGGTAGTTGGAGTTAGAGTTGAGGATATAGAGGACAGAGGGAGATAGAAATGGTTGTGTCAACCCCTGAAAAAAAGGACAAGCCGGAAGGAAAAGAAGAAGAATCAAATGGTAAGACAAAAATAAAAAAAAGATTAGACAGTTTAAAATGTAAGAAGAAAGCTTAGTGTCTACATATGAGAATGTGACAATAACTGCAGCAACTCAATGTTGACAAACTGCCGTTGCTACCTCACGAGACAGGGTGCCATACACAGGGCCCTCCAGCTGTACAAGGCCTGACTGCTCTCCAACATGACCAGGTTCACCATGTGTCCAGGCACAGGCTGGTAGTGAGTCGGCAGCAGCAAGGAATCCAAGCAGAAAAAGACACTGTCATCTACAACACCACTGTTACCAAAAACACCAGTCACAGGAACCTGAAGACAAGGGGGAGAGGGTTACTGGTTTGTTCAGTCAACTTGCAGATATTCCATTAGGCTCAAATGTATCCAATTACATTTTCAAAGTATAAAAATAACCTGATCTAGTCGACAATATCGTAAGGGTGCAACAGACTGAGCCCGGGTTGTCCAATCTGTTGGATTGACAAAATATTTTGCCTGAACCCAGTCTCCTTTCATTGGTGCGTAACCTAAAGAAAGAACACAGCCAACACTGATAAGGTTTGTCCAGCAGTAAAAGCGATAATAATGGTTAATGATAACACTAACAAAAAGTCATCTGGTTATTCTAAGAATTAAGATCTTCAGCCTCAGGCGCATTACCTTCTGAAAGAGTGTAGCGTGAGAAGTATGTAGTCTGGTTTATGTAGCCACCGTCTCCATCATAGGACGTGACTGTACCAATGAGAGGCTGCAACCGCAAAGTGTCAGTTTCTAGGGAGGCTTTGCCCCCATCCTCCCAGGCATCTGCGCTCTTCTCCACCTTAACGACAGGATTAGAAGTTGACTCGCTGATTGTAAAGTTTTTTTTTTCTTTTTTCCATCTCTTGCCTTAGACTTTATCTTCACGTTATCTGTGAAGAACTCAGGCATCAAAACATAGTTTTGAAGGAATACCTTGCAAATGTTTATCACACGAGCAAAGATGACAGAAATATCACATGACATAAATACCATGTCAGTTCAGATTATGAACTTATCTGTGTTTTTTTTCTCCATGCGGTCTACGCCAGTGATAAGCAAACTCATGTTGGAACAATCTTCTTCACCCTTAACAAGAACACTTAGCTGCACAACAGTTCAAGTCGAGTGGACAAACACTCTTTGTTGGCATTTTGTAAACAATAGAAACACAGCAACACATCGGAACCTCGTTGTTCTTGGGAAATATGGGTTGATATCTGTGACAAAACCAAAGCATTCTACAAATACTGATTAGTCAGGGACTGCCATTAGAAATGAGTTCTAAGAGCTAAAGCATACCTGGCAAACTAAGGCCTGAGGACCGGATGCCGCACGCTCAGCTTTCTTATTCGGCCCGTGAAACTTGTCCAAATTACACCATTAATTTATATTAACGTTTTGGTTCTATCATTTGAAGAATAGAGTACAGGCAGCATGAAACAACTGGAGAAAGGTGTCGGCAAGGGTGAAGGGAAAAGTTTCAGGACAGTTGTGAGACCAGCCATGATGGATGGATTAGAGACAATAGGGGGCAGAGCTGGAGGTGGAGGAGTTGATGTTGAGGTTGTCTTTAGGAGAGACAAGGATGGACAGGATCAGGAATGAGGTGATTAGAGGGACAACACAGACAGGAAAAGTTTGGAGAAAAATCCTAGAGATGGAGCTACCAGGTAGAAGACAAAGAGGAGATTGACGAATGCAGTGAGAGAGGACACAGAGGTAGTTGGAGACATATACTTTAGTTCAAGCTGCTTGATTAATGCTTGTGTACGTCTTCCCTGTCAAATGAGTATAACAAAATAAATATTTTACTTCACCCTCAGGGCTCTCCATCCTCCTTCAGCACGATCTCTGACTGCTGTGCCGTTCACTATGTCTCCCTCTTTCAGCAGCACACCACCAAGAACCTGTTCGTTGGTGAAGTAGACCGCGTCGTCTATCATCCCATAGTCTTGGCAGAGCTGGGTCACCACGCTGCCCCGCAGGTGGCGGATGTCCTCCGTGCCTGATTAGAAAAGCCCGGCACCAAACGTCACAATACACCGTTGAATGCGTGTAGTTTGTTTGTTGGACACGGTCAACTTCGGCAGCCATATTTACCGTGTTCACCGCAGAAAAACCCGTCTTCATCCACCTCATCTACAGTCCTCCAGATTGGGGACACGAGTTTGGAGAGCAGGTGGCGCAGAACGGATAGCATTTCTGTAACGTGGGAAAGTTGATAAAAAAAAATAACCACATTAAAACAAAAACAAATCGACACTCACGTCAGCAACAAGTTACTTTTATTAACCACAGCGAAGTTAAACTAAAACAAACAAAAAAGCTTCAGTTCCCAGGTGTTGTGCTAAGTGGCGCATTAACTACGTCATTAAAATACCATACCTTGTAAATAAATAGCAATAATGATAAAATTGACTAGATAAATGACATGTTAGATATTTTACCGTTGCTATTAAAGGAAGAAAATATTTCAAAACTTCACAAGAGTCAGATTCCCTCAGTAAGTGCGCGGGTTCTCGTGACAATGGTCTACGACGAAAACACCGGTGTGAACAGAAATGTGGTAAACCCGCCCAAGGTGTATCCAATATCCCATAATTCAATACGTTCAAACAAATAAAAACGTATGTTAATAAAACGTTTTAAATATGTTTTCTGACGGTACTTTCTTTTACGTCTTGTTTGAAGTCGATTTATTATTTGTTTTTAATGGTATCTGCTGACGACAATGTTAAATGTTTCCAAACGAACAATGTAAATAATAATATTTAATAAACAAGTTATTAAAGTTATTTGATAAACATGGTAAATAACAAATAAGCCAGAATACTTTCTACTAACCGCGCATCTCTTAATTAATCACTTCATTTGTCGAATAATCGTTCACAAATTAAACGAGGAAGATCCGGTAGGTGGCAGTAACGACGAGTGGAACGAACCATACATGTCTGCTCTGTAAAATCAAAGCTAACATTATTAAAAGCTAGTTTTACAACTTTGTCAGGCTTGATGACATTTCTTGGATTACTGTTTGCGTTTGTATTTATATATGTCTATTATTAGGATTATCAAATTAAAATTAAATTAAATCACGTTGTACCCTGCGATTAGGTTGCACGCGTAATTTAAAATGTCTACCACCAGAGAGCAGTGTTTGCCCTTAACTGTTACCCACACAATTTCATCTTCATTTACACAGTGCAAACGAGGCCAAGAAATCAGATAACAAACTGATTTCAGTATTTGCATTGTTATATTTGGACACTGTTTGATGGCTGCATATGCCATAAATACCCAGACGTCAAACAGACATTTATAAGTCCATTTGGAAAACGGATTTCCAGTTTGATCAGATTGTGCTTCATTTCTGTACTTACTATAAAACAGAGATCACAGCAGAGCAAAGAAATGTATCAGGAAAATGGCCATAAAACTGTCTAAGTAAAAAAAGAGAAAGTTGAATGAGTTGAATAGCAAATTACCCTTTGTCTGATTCAAGTATGTCAACATTGAACCCAACTATAGGCATTAAACTGAGCATGACCAAGGAATACTGAGCAGAAAGTAAAAATAAATGTCTCTTTTTTTATCACTATATGAAAACATACCAATATAACATACCTGAAATAACTCTCATAGTTGAAAAATGCACACTTGGCCGAACACTACTGGTGTTTAACTCTACTGTGTCCTTTTCTTACTGGATACTGACACGACTGCAGACAAATATTCTTCAAACCATAATAATAAAAAAAAACAACCAATGTGGTTTCAGATAGGAAACAGATTTTTCCAATGGAGACTGGTATGTTTCAACTCTGCCTATAACAAAGCCACAAATGTTTAAATTCAATATAAATTAGATCAGCATGGGAGAGACCATTCTTTCTTTACTTCTGGAATGTAAACAACTCCATCTGTAGGTAGATGAAAAATGCATTAAACTAGAAAACAATGAGATGAGAATTTTTTTGTTGTTGTTTTTGTTGTTTTAGTCGTGTTATTTTCCTCCTAACCAGCAGGGGGTGCATTGTGTTTTCAATTTACGGCCTTGCCAGCACAGTCACAGGTGGAGTTGATGAGAGAAAAGCAAATAGGTTTTGACTATTCTGCCACAATATTTATCTATTTTTATTTATATATCGCTCATAACTTATTAAGGGGATTTTACAAGAAATGACACAATATTTATCGTTCCATACTACATTGTTCGTAGCTGAAAAGGGAACTCGGTTGAGAATGATGGAGACAACAGAGAATGGGCTGTTACCTCGGCATTTAACCTATCACCAAAGTGAACAGTGGGCAGTTCTGAGCACCCAGGGTGCAGTGAGTGAGTATGGTGCCATGCTTAGTGCCAGTCAGTGATAACCTGTCAGTTGGTGGATTCAAACCTGGAACCCCGCGGACCCAAGTGTGGTTCCTTAACCACTACACCACCAATTTCCACCTATCACAAAGGTTCTGAGCTCATCACCACGGAGTCTCCCTCGTCACAGCTTGGGTTGCATTTGGAAATCACTTGATGTGAAAAATCCACAAAATCCACTACATAGTCAGTGGGGTCATATTTTTGTTAAATATTCATCCACAGAACACTTTAATAAAAAATTATCGAAAATATTAAGTGACCGATACTATCACCTGATATTTGTATATTATAAAATATCTGTAATAATCAGTATTGTTATTTTTAAACAATGTGTGTAGTTTTAGGGATAAATGGCTGTATAGTTAAGTAAGCGTCACTAGATGGCAGTATAGCAACTAATTTAATAAATCACATACTCAGTTTTTTGCACAAATGAAAGGAATATTGTCAGGCTTTTATGGTATAGGTGAACATCAGAATCGAAAATTAAGTGATTAGACAACATCAGAATGTTGGTTATTATTGAATATCCTTAACTTTAATGAACAGAAAATGTTTTTAATCATTCATTGAGAAAAGTAATGTCAGAAAATTGTGAAAATGACCTCATAAACTGAGTTAAAATTAACCTTATCCTGAATTTCTGAAACCAGCTGACCATTTCCTGTGCAGTTCCACTGCCTCATCCTGCATCTATAAAGGAAGGAAGGAAAGCAAACTCCTTGTCATTGTGACATTGTGATTCACACCACTGCACACAATGAAAATGTGACCTCTGTATTTAACCCATCACCAAAGTGAAACATCGTCAGCTTTGAGCACCAGGGGAGCAGTCGGTGGAATTGAACCTGGAACCCTGCGGACCCCAGCCCGATGGTTTGACCGCTAGCTGTCACTATTGTAGGCGTGGTCACATTTTTTGACATGGGAGCCACAATAGATCCTGACATCAGATATGATGAAGCGTTTGTTTTAACTAAGACCAATGACATGTAAAAGCCATAATGCAGGGGTCTCAAACTCGCGGCTCGTGGGCCATTTGCGGCCTGTGGAATGATATTTTGCAGACCCCACCTTTATGTGAAAGTTAAATTCATAATAATATTTTATACATTTGTTTCAGCATGTTATGGTAAATCCTATAGTTCTCAAAACCCTGATCATCTGTCTCCTTCTGGTGTTGTATCACACAAAATCTATGAGAAACTGATTACTTATAAATTTTTATATATATATTGAACATTGAAAGATGACGTGGCCCTTCAGTGAAATGATATTGTGTTATTTGAGTTTGAGACCCCTGCCAAAAAGGCTCAATTGCTCATTGCCTATATAAATTAGACAAGTTTAGTGGGCCGGATGACAGAGATGAACGGGCCACAGTTTGGTCCCCGGGCCTTAGGTTGCCCATTCTATTGTGTAGCGTCATCCAGTTTTAATTGTTTTCCTCCATGATTTGTACCCACTGTATCACTGTAATGTTGCCGGTGTTGTACCACCGACTACTTCTTTGTGTATTTTCTACGTTTTTTTTCGTTAAATTATTTTCAGCCTGTTTTAACAGCGACTCCCAAAAGGAGGATTCCAGTGTTTTGTGTGTTGGGGCACATGACTCCTGGCTACACCCCTGATCTGACAGAGATGGAGAAGGAGAAACGAAGGAGGAGAGGGAGGAGGAGGAGGAGGACGGTCGCGTAAACCCCGCCTCTGTTCAGGGATCCTTTCGCATTCCTTATTTCGCAGCCTCTCATGTACAGGATAGAAATTGAGAAAAGGGAGACGCAGGGAGAGAGACAGAAAAACACAACAAGGAAAGAGACGAAGAAGAAGAAGGGGAGCAGCGAACGACCATGGCCATATCCAAACGGTCTCAGTCTGAGACAGTGTCCGACCACAGCGCACCTCTATCCCCGGCGACCACGGCACGGAGCAGGCTGTCTATGCACAATAGACAGAGTCCAGACGAATGAGGGTCTACACCTGGGCCAAGGACAAAATGAGGGTCATTTTTATCCAAAACGCCGGTTTCGTCGCAGCTTTTTCGCCTGGTAGATGTGAGTCGGTGACGTCAGCGTTAGCCTTTAGGGTGACAAATACCGCGAAAGAGCCAGAATTAAATACAAACAGATCATGCCAGTCAGCGCGGTGCGTTCACGACCCTTTATATAGTCATTAATATTTTTTTCTCTTATTATTGGAATAGATAATACAGTGATATTATTATTTTTTAAACCGAAAGCGTGCCCAGTTTCCGGCATGCAGCTTTTGCTGAATACGAATACATCATTTTTTACCTACAACGTTGGCACAATAGCGTTAGTTCGTTTGTATCCAATAATACTAGACTATGTATCTCGTTATAATAGATCGATGATATACTGTTAGTAGGCTGATTATATTATCATGAACAGGTAGGAGGAGAATCTCAGTCCGCCCTTGATCAAAGTCTATTGATCAGCCAAGACAATCTGGAAATGTGACGTTTCCACATGTTATAATATGACTAGCAGGCAACGCGTTATTTCTTGTAATTTATTTATTTATTATTAGGCCTATAAGTATTATATCATCAATTATTCTAGGTAGTTTATAAGATATTTAACAGCGGGACAGAAACGATCCCTTTTTCTGTGTGATGGAAACCCTTTATTTATCGCCCAACCGGGGGCCAAACCGGTCCGAAGTCCAGAGGGGGCGAACCTCGCCGGGTGTAGACCTCTCCCGTCCGGTTCTAACACCACCGCTACCTGGCGACATGTCCGCCGAGGAGGTGCCGACCAGCAGCGACGGACGACGCAACTCCGGCGTGAAAAAGCACCACCACAAGCACAACCTGAAACACCGCTACGAGCTGCTGGAGACGCTGGGACGAGGCACCTACGGCAAGGTTAAGAAGGCCATCGAGAGGAACTCCGGCAGGGTGGTGAGCTATGGATGGATGTGTTGATAGACATATAAAATTTCAATGTTTTGCATGTTGCATGGAATGGCACAGTGAGTGGGGACAGCTTGACAACTTAACTCTATGAGAGTGTAAACACAGATCCAATATAGGAAGGAAGATAAGCAAACTCCTTGTCATTGTGACAATGTGATACACCCCACTGCACACAAGAGAATGGGATCTCTGCATTTAACCCATCCCCAAAGTGAGCAATGGGCAGTGTGTGGGGACGGTGCCATGCTCAGTGGCTACCTGGCAGTCGGTGGATTTGAACCTTGCACCCTACGGACTCACGTCAGGTTCCTTAACCACTAGGCCACCACTGCCCCTAAAGAACTAGGCTCAGAAGAAATAATAGAACATATTCTGCACCTGCCTTAAATCACATCCAGATTTTGCTGCATAGAATATTTATGAGTGACTGACAGCCTGGTTGCCTAATCGGTGCATGTGGCACTGGCGGTGATGTCTGTCATCAGACAGACCTTTAATCAGTAATTCAGTTGTCAGTCACATGTGGTGTCTCTTCCTTATTACTGTCTAGGTTGGTTTCTATCCTCTATTTTTATTTCTCCTCCTGTCAGACTGTATATTATTCTATATATTCTAGGAATGTTGACCAAGAAATCGGGGGTGAGATTATCTGATTGATGGGAAATGTTCCATGACAGTCATCAAGGGCAAATAGCTCCTTTATTAAAGCTTTATAATAAACCGAGAACAGTCATTTACTACCACTACAATCTGCTTGGGTCTGTCTTAGATAGCCTCTGTCTCTCCAAGATACTTCTAGGATGAGAGTATTTTCTTTTTGATTAAATGACTTGGACCATGACCATGTTTCTCACATGCAATTTTGGCAGGATTGAGAACATTGATGTAGTAGTTAATGGGGCCTCTAAACCTATGAGGGTGAGGTCTGCAAAATAAATAAAGCACTTAACTCTGATTAATGCTAATTACTGATGTAACCCAACAGATGAATTAAGTTTAGCCAGTGAGAGGTGAGTGCAATCATTCTAGATGTACTTTAGTCTTGATTAGATCTATCTACAGTACCTATGGACACAAATCTGTATTGCCGGTTTCTTGTGAATATTATCCAGAGAAAGTAAAGTTAATGTAGTTTCCACTTGTATAAACAACTTAAAATGTGTTCTAAAAAGACACAATGGAACCCGATATTTCACTTTCTTCCCAAGAATGACAGTAAAGCCGGCTCTTAGCTACGGAGCGTTCCGCAAATGAAAAGCACACATTTTTTTTTTCTCTTGGAGTTTTAAGTGTTGGCCAAGCTGCTCTCTCAGAAAGAGCACAGCTCGCATAATGTTTGCAAACATCTGTGCAGATTCTTTTGGTGTATGCATCATTTTTCCACCGACTCACAACGGCCACAAGGACCAACAGTGGGCCTGAAGGAAGCTCTGTGTTTCTCACAAAGGCGTGTGCACGTCCTTCCCCAGCTGGGAATTCCCCCTTGCTCAAAAAGGCTCATGGGAGCAGGGAGTTGTGGCTGCACATGCCTGTTTCAACTGCTTCTAAGCAGAGCCACACGACCGGATGCTAGAGTGCAAATCCGGCTACTGACTGACTGATGCCACTTGAGTGACCCCGAGTGATTCTTGTGAAGCCCAGTCAGCAGCCCCCTCTGAGACACTGAAGCAAACTCATGTCTTCCATGCAGCCCATTTCTTTCGGTTTTGATTTTATTGGCGGGTTTTTAGATTGCGATTGTTTATCTCTATGTGGGAGATGTTTGCGTGGATGTATTAGTCAGGCCACCACAGTTTGTTTATGTGCATGCAAAAATGAAAGTGGCTTTCTTCAACACAGTCAATGCTACCATCTGTTGTTATGTTCTAAGTGTTCCTTTGAAAATATTTTCACGTGCGTCAGGTCCTGACCCATGAGGACAACCTGGCAGGACATAAAGAATTTTCCATGTGCAGGAACTTATTATAAGTCACCCACCAAGTGCCTGTGGGTTTCATGGCACCTGGTAAATATGCTCTTCATAGGCCAACTGTAAAGCCTTCTCTCCACTCCAATGTCACTCTTTACACATTTATATTTTCTTCTGTGTGTGTTTATCTTCTGGCTATTCCCATGGCAGCAACTCTAATCTGCCCTATTTACTTTCACCGGTGCTACAACTTTGCACTCACTGTGCTAAGTGCTATTCAGGTCAAAGTGTCCTGCTTTGACATGACGGACTGTTTCAGTGAAATATGTCTAGTCCGCTAGAACGTCTGGCAAAGGCTTCGGTGAGACATTATTTAAACAGTTATAATCTTTAAAACCATTACCAAATTTGCCTTGCTCATTTCCAAGACCTCCCAATTTACTACTAATGTCAAGAAGGGAATGTCTTTATAGGCCAAGGTGTTCCAGTATCTACATCACTAAGTTCATTCAGATAAAACACCCTAGCACCGCACATGACTAAGTAAAAATGGATTGTAGCAAGTCTTTTGTTTATCAGGATTCATAAAGAACTTTGTACATCTTTGGCCGCGTCCTTGCAGCGTCTGACAACATGAAGCGAGCCAACAGCCCTCCAGACCAGGGTTTTCTTGACCCAAAGCAAACCTCAAGTGTCCACACATTAGATACAGCAGTTTGAGGTGATAACATGTCACACTATCACCTTCACTCCCTCGTCTTTGGCTCGACAGAGATACGAAAATGTGAAGAACAGAGATAGGGCTGTGCAGGAAAAAAAAAAGAAAAAGAAGACAGAGGATGTTTTTCTTTTCTGAGTGTGTATCACACATGTACATTACACTTACAGCGATTTGGGAAGATTCATTAGGTGTGGGCACATTCCATGTGTCGCTGAAAGTGGGACTGAGTGAGTGTCTGCTTTAATCTGTGAAGCCATGTGTCGTTCTACTTGGCAACATCTGGAAAGCCCAACGTTATTTGAGGTGCAGTTTGTCACAGAGATCACAGCGGGTAAGAAGTGACACAGTGTTTTGTGCACGTCTCCAGAGGATGTGTTTTGTGTTTGTATGCTTGTGACTGGTAAATAGAAACAGACGTGTGTCTTCTTTTATTATTTGCCTTCTAGATTACTATGATTAAAAGGTCACGGTGCCAACCAGGCCTGAAATGGGCAGTGACACATGAAAGGCCATCCTCAGCAGGAAATGAGATTGGTGGGGAAGGTTAATATCCTGTAAGGTGGGATCAATCATAGGCCAGAGCAGTGTGCTGTTTGCTCAAAGACACAGGGAAGCCCACAGCAACAAAAGAGGCATGGCCTTAGTTAAAGCGTTTACAGAGGCCTATTAATATGAGCTTAAAGCAGCAGATTACATCACTCCCCAACAATGGATTCACAGGAGAGGTACGCTAGAGGTGAAAACACAGACATTCTTCACTTAAATGTGGTGCCGATGATGAGCCTTTGTGAGATATGTGGTTCCCTGGAAAAATCTTTGCAGTATTTTCCTGCTGTGAACTCGAGACAACCCAGTAAATGGCACAGTAAACTTTCGCCAGCCGGAGATTGGGAACATTTATAAGCAGTACTTCTACTTTAGAACCCTGAGAAAAATGAAAATAGATATCAACATATCAAGCTCTGTTCAAGTGAATCTTGGATTTTTCACAGCAAAATAGGCCTGTTTGGAGCTGTAGCTTTGGGGGGTAGTGGAAAGCGTGGTGTCTGTTTACTGTGAGTGACAGTGGACAGGAATCCACTTATGGACAAGCATAGCTGGGTCGGTCAGCCTGTCCAGCTGGCAAGTGGCTGGTGTGCAGTCCTGGTTAATGATCTACATTGTGGGTCAGGGCAGGAAAACATGAGGAGATACACAACAGATACCTGGCTTTGTCTCAAGCCAAATGTGGGAGAGCTGGCTCTGTCACTGAGCTCGTATACAGCATGGAAGTCGTATAATTGCTCTTAAAAGCTCGGTTGTTACCCCTAGAGAAGAAAAAACTATTTTGGTTTCAGGCAGCAATCACACAGAAGCATTTTTACTTGCCTTTTTATTAAAACGTTGTCAAAATGAATGCCAGTTTTTTTTTTTCCTTAAATTAATGTGTTTTTTTTTCCTTTTTTTCAAATTTACTGGTTCATTAAATCCAGATTCACTCTTATTCTGTTTTGCTGATGACCGCCAAAGTCAGAAATGTTCCTCGCAGTTCAGAATTCTGATGATGCAAAAGGAAAACAACAGTGTTAAAACACGGACAACTTTTACTAATTACGAACACAGCGTGCGGACCCCCTCTCCCTCGGACCCCTGCTTGTTTATTATGGTATCATTTCTTAAAATTCTATGTAATCAAGGCCTGCTCTGGAAGGGAACTATTCCGGTTTGGGGTTATTTTTATTGATGTACACGGTAATTATCTTGGCACTTACTACCGCCTGTGGTTTCTGCTGCATGGAATTGAGCTGGGCTCCTTGAAAAAAAAAAACACACAGCTCAGATCCGGGAGGACAAAAGTTTAAACTAACAGAATTTAGAGCGGACAGACTCTACGCGGACCAGATCAAAGCAAAACCAGGACTAAATCCAGAATATTTAGGCTACAATTATAATGACATGTGCTCCACTGTGCTCGAGATTGGTTTATTTGAAAAAGGCCACTGGCCTCTTATTTAGGCAGAGCATAGACTGGACGTTTAGATCCATGCAGTGGGAGCAGACTCTTACCTCCAAGGGTTTTCACTGAAATTGAAAAATGGTCAAATCAGGAATAGTCCAACTACACATAGGAGACCTGTGGGTGAGGCTGGTAGACTGAATCACTTCCCCAAACTTATCCTCTCTCCTGACTTCTCCATAAACTCACAGCAGGCTGGATTTTCAGACTATTATAAAAGTAGTCACTTAGCTGCTGTTTATCAGGATTTTACTAATTCTAAGGAGAGCAATTTGTGATTTAGTTTCCTCTGGAGGAGGAAACAGGTTTGCAGGTTTCACACCAACATTTGATAAATGGAGGAGCATACTGACCCCGAAGTTCCCCTGTCTTCCTCCAGGAATAATTTAGATTTAGCACCTCACTTATGCTTCTTTACTCAAAGTCTGCTCACTATGGGAGGGGGGTCAGTGGGTCAGTCGCTTTACCTGTACTGTAGGTGCACCATGAAACCCGTAGGCGCACATGACGCACTATGTGGTGGCTGCAAAACTGACTCCTCGCTGTTAAATAGAGTTTCAAGAAACCTGCAGAAAAACTATTATTTAAACAAAGCAAATAGCCCCAGCATCTGCCCTGGCCTACTTAGTACATGCTACTGGAACCTATTATGCTACATTACATGTTACCACCCTTCAAATCTGACAGGGAACATGGTAAACAAACAGATTGTGTGCTGTCATGCAAGCCTGCAGACGTCTTATTTTCTTAACTACAAGTCTTAACTACGGCTGCTGTGGAAACCACCGTGTTTTTACATTTGCCCTCTGATCTGTCTGTGACGAAGAGTTTTTGGGGGGCTCAAATCATAGACCTAGCCCAAATGCAGACTACTGCCTGGCTAAGTGAGGGCTGTGTTACATGGAGAGCACAAAGGAAGCCACCATTATCACACCTTCTGTCAGGTTG
Organism: Paraplagusia blochii; assembly: GCA_016785265.1. Lineage (NCBI taxonomy): Eukaryota > Metazoa > Chordata > Actinopteri > Pleuronectiformes > Cynoglossidae > Paraplagusia > Paraplagusia blochii. Next base: position 223,046 of record JAFBJS010001020.1, on the reverse strand, counting down.
TTTTTCTCTCCTATTTTATTGCTTATACTGTAGGAACAAAACCGAGTGAGTTACATGTTTTGACACAGTGACTCATGGCTTGTAGGTGAGGCTCAGTTTAGAGAATAAAGGTCACCGTACAAAACTATTACAAGCAGGGAGAGACAAACTTTGACAAAATGTGGACGACCAAATACATAGGTATTTGAGGTTCAAATTGATTTGTGTTTTATTATTACAAAGTCTTTTTCATGATAAAATCTCATTGTTTTCACACTTTTTAGCACTGTGAGCCAAAAGCAGCATGTTTTTTTGTGTGTAACTAAAAATAGACAACTGACTGTCCTCCTTGGCAAAAAATAAGACTGTCACCTCCTTTTACAGAGATATACGCCTCAAACATTGCTATTAAATGTATTTCACCCCAGTCAAATTATTAAATACAGTTAACAAATGTAATCTGTTCAATTTGAGGAAACGTTTCTGTCTGATTGAAAAGTCATTCTCGCTCTCTGCAGGTGGCTATTAAGTCCATTCGGAAGGAGAAGATCAAGGATGAACAAGATATGGTTCACATCCGACGGGAGATCGAGATCATGTCATCCCTGCGCCACCCACATATCATCTCTATATATGAAGGTAAAGGTTTGTTGCATGTTTTCCATGATATGGACAAAAAAAAATTGCCTTCAACAAAGTTTACTGGTTCATACAGTTTATAAACAAAAAGGGAAAAATCCCACAAGAGTTTAGTTACGCCTGAGGTCATCCAATACTGGACCTGGACGAGACGTCCGGGCTGTTTCTGTTACATATCTGTTTTTGCTCTGGTTGCCTGGGACAGTAAACATCTGGATGGATCTGAAAGCATGTGTGTGTTTTTGTTGATGAAGGTTTGTGTATATTACTGAAACGGTATTCTGCAGAATTACCTCTCCCACATCTAAGACGTCTCATCCTTTGTCTGCAGTGGTCTTGATCTGAGGGCCAGACATCTGCTGATACTTAAGGACCACTGAAACTGGAAAGTGCTGTCTGGAGTGTTGGACTGTAGACATAGAAAGTTGCATTCTTTAGTCCCCTCTTTATCTTTTACCATGTAAAACACAAGAAACTGTAGTTTCCACATCATGATTGTATTGAGTTGTTTGATGATTCCCAGATTCTGCAACTAGGGTATCCTAAAGTATTCACTTGGAAGATCAGGTGCAAAGAAAAGTTAGCCTGGTCTGTGTGTAAGTACGTGTGAGTTGGGACACAGGGCCCCTAGAATGACCCGGTCATCCAGGCCGGCATATGGTCTGACTCCGGTCCAGCATATGCAAAGGCCTTAACCCTCCCTGGAGCAATATCAAGGTATCTCTAACTCAGGAAGCACTTTTCGAAATGTCAAGGCCTTCCCCTTAAGCACAAACAGCTTGGGCTTCCTTTTTTGATTCAAGGACTTTTGAATGACCTTAACCATACTGAAAGAAAACATTCACAGTAAAAGCTTAACAATTCCCAGTGAACTTTTAGGTAAGGTACTGCCGGCCATTAATCATGCGCTATAATATAGTCTGAGCCTATGTGGAGGCAGTTAATGTCACGAGGCGCTGCAACATGAGCCAATTTTCATGAGTCAGTTTTATATGATTTGTGACTTGTGACTATTTTTAAGTCAGTGTCAATGGAGCAACATCGTCAATGCCCTTTTTAAGAGCGCTAGCTCAGCGCTCCGGCCGCTGGACTTGTGCCAGTGCCCTAACTGGCTCACGCGCCGTTCTTTGTTGATTTACAAAAGTATGTGGGCTGTAATCAGTGTAAAGTGTATATGTGACAAACATCACTGTTTGCCATTGACATGTGCCAACAGTCAGCGGGAGGTCTGAAGTACAGCTGAGGTTTTATGTATAATGTAGGAGAATGATTAAAAAGCCAACCTTGGTTTATAAACTCGCAAGAGCCATAATGGCCGATCCTTTGTTTGTTGAACTCCTTTATAGACACCATGCTCCACCGACACACTCAACCCAGACTCATGGCTTTAAGTCTTTGGTGTTTTTCCTCAAACCCAGCGTTTACTGTTGTGGTCTGGCCTCCACCCAGCCCTGCTTTAGAGATATATAGGAGGCCCAGAGATTTGTGTATCTGGCAACACCCTTGCTAACTGCCTTGTGTGAAGCAAAGCTGAAACAGATGTGTGTGTGAAGATGGATTTTAACCACTCCCTCACATTCTGCATTCATCAGCATGCTGTGAGGGGCATTTAAAGGCAGATTTGGTTCTCTCCACTCTCCAGGCACGAGAACTTATCTTTCCTCATAAGTGACACAAAGGCAAATAAAGGATGTAGTTAGGATGCATCAATACATTCAAGGAAGAGCATTTGGATTTACATGGAATGTGGAACATCAGCAGAACAAATGTTGCCAGAGAGATAAAAGAGCAAGGAAGACGTTGGCGTTCGTGTCTTCACTTAGAATATGTCACGAGCAGCTGGACTAGGTTGACCCATAACCAATCAGGGGCACATCTGGCAACTTCATATTTAACAAACAGGTTCAAGAATGGCATTGTTCCTTTCTTCCAAGACCTGGCAAGAAAATGCGAAAAAAAAAAAAATCAACAACTCTACGAGCAGACAGGGAAACAAGAAGAACATATTAAACCAGAAAAGACGTAAAAAAAAAATCTGCATCACCCTGCTGAGACTAAAGAGGCAGATTTTTTTTTTTTTTTATTGGACTCATTATACTGCATTCTCTACAGGTGAGGTACAGCTAGATGGTACATAAATGTGGGAGAGCTGTTTCAATGGTGACTAATTCAAGGGAATTAAACCATCTATGGGGGAAGTGCTGTTTTCATCATTAAAATAGTCAAAATGTACCTTAAAAAAAGCACACAGGTGGTTTGTGCCCCATGCCGACCAGTTGTTCCTAACAGTCTGCGCACTGTTCTTTTGTACTACACCTTTTTGAGGGCTTACAGGGCCAGCCCTGCAGCACTGGTCTGTCATCAGTGCAGGCAGTGGGACAATAGGTACTAATTAGTCAGATGTGAAGGTTTGACCCATGAACAAAGCCCAAAGAATGAAAGAGAGACCCAGCAGTAGTGGCCAACAGGCTGTAACAAACCCAAGTTATGTAAGACAGGTAATTCCCTTAAAACCCAAGGTCAAAGGTACGTGCGAGTGCTCGCTGAAATCGGGCCCCCCCCATACCATGGATCACTGCAAATGTCAAATGTCAGGCCGCAACATTTCCACCAATCAGAGAGCCATTCTGCCGTTCCAGGTGCTCTGCTATTCTTAAACCAGACATTCACTATCGGGGATCATCTCCATCACTCAGCAGCTGTGCTTTTGTTGAGGAATACATCTTCTGAAGGTGGGCAGGGGTGTGGGTGGGTGAGGAAAGTTTTGCGACACACTATAAAGGTGATCACTCAAGGGTGCAGAAAGCAGAGGCCCCCACCATGTCCAACCTGCCGTGTGGGAAAATCAGCCCACACAATGCCGAGTGACACGGTGGACTGTGCAGTTGTCATCTCCTCCTCTGTCTTCCTCTCTCATCTTTGCTCCTCTTTCTCCCTATCCCTGCCGACCCGCTTCATTCCCTTCATGCCAAGACACTGGGAGAAGCAATTTTCTGCCAAGATGAAATTATACACTAGTGGACTTTAAACTGACAAAGAATGATGCGTTTGCTGAGCTGCAGTTGGATTGTGGACTCACTACAGTTATACGGTTGTAATAATTTTATGTTTTTTTTCATTGGTCAGTGGATGTGCGAGGACAGGACTTACTTGTGTATAATCACAAGTAAGTCACATTCAAATCACATTTTTAATAACTCCTCTCCTTATTCTTATAAGCTTACTTTAGAGAAGATTTAATAAATATCCTCATAGATAGTGGATGAATCAAGTCATCGAGGGCATCTTTTTTTCTTCTTCTGCTCCCAAATCTGGTTCCCCTTGCACTTTGTTTTCACTGGTTTCCACAGGCTCCAGTCTCACAGGACTGGCCTTGATTGAGTTAACAGTTTCTCCCAGCAGTGTTGTGAAGAAGCCAAATGCATGAGGTGGGTTTTGGGTGATGTAACCCTTAGAGAAGTGCATGGATGTAATGTGCTTCTCTGGAATTTTAAGTCCTGTTCCAAAACCTAAAAGTTGGTGGCGGGGTTGGGGGGGGAGGGGCTTTTACATAACAATATTCTATTGTGATTTTAATGTCACATGATAGAACAACTGCATAGTTTGGCGTCTTCCACTCTGGCTGATTATGTGTATTTATGTTTTCTGTTACATTGGTTGTCTGACAGTGTTTGCTTGTTATTTCCCAGTGTTTGAAAACAAGGACAAGATTGTGATCGTGATGGAGTACGCCAGCAAGGGTGAGCTGTACGACTACATCAGCGAGCGCAGACGCCTGAGTGAAAGAGAGACACGACACTTCTTCAGACAGATAGTCTCTGCCGTGCACCACTGCCACAAGGTGAGAGAATACGCCCTATGCACAAGAAGAAGAAAATATCCCCGATATCTTCATTCAGACACACTCAGACTTTGTTTTCCAGACTCGCTGCTGCATTAATCATGCCTCCCAGCATTCACATAGCCAATTAATTTGTAGGGCTGTCTCTGTATGCTTTTCTTGGCACATGTTAGTGTAAGGGAGTCATCTGTTTCTCCATGAGGGGGGGGGCACAGGAGTGTTTAATTCATCCCTCCCCCTTTGGTGTACATTATAGACCACAAAACAAGCCATGGTTCTGGTCTCTTATGTTGACGCCCTCAGGGATGTCCCTAGATACCCCCCAAAGCCTTCTGCCCAGACATGTATCTCCTCGTGCAACCATGTCAACCCCAGTTCTACAACTGGACATGGACTCCAGACATTTAACTTGGTCCAAAAGTATTTTATCGCAACCAGTACAGAGGTGAGAAAGTAAATGGAATACACAG
>JAFBJS010001020.1:198092-218085 GCA_016785265.1 Paraplagusia blochii | reverse complement strand
GATGTGTATAAGAGACAGGGGTTCTTACTGTCTGCATACCACATGTTAATTCTTTTTTTTTTTTTTTTTCAACTAGAGGCTCAAACAACTCGGTTGTCTTTTAATCCAAAGATGTTGTGAGAACATAATTCATATCATGTGGTAATTATAGGCCGGGGGAATTTGTGACACATGTGAGCTGATGTAAAAAAGAAAATCACAGCAGATGTCAGCATAAAGAGCCCAGAAGGGACAGGACCAATTAAAGAGTACTAGACCAACAGGCTGCCTTGATTTCCCCTGAGAGACACAACAGAGTACTGTCAGAGTAAATCATCTGTAAACACAAAGGACTGTTACTTGTATCCTCCCTTCATGAATAATACATTGATAGACACATCAGTCATTGCTTTGTACATTTCCTTTAACTTACAGAATGGAGTGGTGCACAGGGATCTAAAACTGGAAAATGTGCTACTGGATGAAAACTGTAATATCAAGGTATGTACTTGGTTTCTGCCTCTTTACCCATTGGTAAATCACACCTCACCCCTAAGGTAAATGTGTGACTCGTGACTTGCATTCACAGATTGCTGATTTCGGGCTGTCGAACCTCTACCATAAGGACAAGCTGCTGCAAACCTTCTGTGGTAGTCCACTCTACGCTTCACCAGAGATTGTCAATGGGAGACCATACCGAGGCCCAGAGGTAAGACGAAATGGGACCAATGAATAGAAGTTGTTTAGAACTGTTGACTCCCTGCTTTGCTCAATAGGCAATAATGAAAGTCATTATAAGTATGCATTGGACAGTTGGTTGCCTAGTGGTTAAGGAAGCGGACCAAGGTCCCTGGTTCAAATTCCCCCACTGCCAAGTTACCGCTGAGGTGCCCTGAGCATGCTCACAACGGTGATGGGTTAAATGCAGAGGCATGGATTAATATAGTTCTAATTATTATTATCATTATGATTTTCATCATAAGATCCTTCTTAATAGAAGGGGGCAGTTGGTGGCCTAGTGGGTTAAGGAAACAGACTTGGGTCTGCAAGGCCCCTAGTTCGAATCCCCCTACCACCAAGTCACCGCTGAGGTGCCCTGAGCATGGTATCGTCCCCACACACTGCTGGCTTTGCTGCCCCCTGCTTACTACGCTGATGGGTAAAATGCGAAGGCAAAATATCCCAATTTTGGATGAACAACAATTTTTCCATAATTTCCTGAAGGATTCTCCCAAGAGATTAATAAAGTTGTATGTATCTATCTGTCATTGTCAAAAGAAATGCCACCAAGTGGAAGCAGGCTTTTTTTGCCCTTGTTTTTTTTTTAAAGGGATTACTCTTAGTTTCCAGTCAAAGGAGATCTCTCCAGCAACTCCTCCTGTGGGTCAGCGCAGATATTCTCTGCATCCCTCTCCAATCCTTTCCCTCCTACAAGGTCTGGGTCCTTTGAAGTGAGGAACTGAAGGATAGTTGAACCTAACCTTCTTTTCATCTTAATGGGATAGACTTGAGCTCCATGGCCTCAAAAATGTGCTCATGGTCAAAGTCAAATACTTTTGGTCAAAGAAAGTGAAAATATCTCCTCAGAGCCGCTTCACTGGAAATTCCCAAGCCATTTTGAGAGGCGTTGTCTCTAAAATTGCATCAATTCCATAAAACAAAGCAGCAGAAGAGGAAAGAAAATGCACTCGAGAAGTCCAACCATTCAATTATGCATAATTCACTATAATTTACTTAAGAGTGCTAAAAAAATACAGCAGTCCGATTGCAATCAAAATTACAGAACGGTATTTGGGCCAAGGCTGCAAATTACAGCAAACACATGCAACAAAAATAGAAGTCAACAATGCTACGTGCCCTGTCCTGCCCTCAGGAGTGGACCTAGGGTAACGAGAGAGGGGAAACATTCTTGATGCAGCCTCAGAGGAAGTGCACCAGCTCCGTAAATGCTCTTGATTTCCTCTTCTCCCATCAGAAACGCACATTCCTTCCTTGACCACAGTCAAGTCGCAGGCACATACCTTCACCTCTCTCACACACACAAACACACACACCGTGATGGGTCATCTGCTGATCTCTGAAAGGCATTCTTCCACCAGTAAATCTTCACTCTTCCATATCTGCTGTACTCATTAACGCTCACTGTATCCCAGACAAAAAGTCTTATGTAACTTGCATTGGGTTGGTGGTTGGAAACTACTTATTTCTGCTTGACGTAGCAAGAGGGAATGGGTAGGATATCTGTGTGAAATCTATGTCCCACCAGAAAGCTGGGATTTCAAACACACTTCTCCTTCAGTTACTTAACCGACTGGTACAACTTGCATAATGGTTTAATGTAGGCATGGGCAAACTAAGGCCCGCGGGCTGGATGCTGCCCGTTGACCTTTAAAATGTGGCCAACCTTGTTCGAATTAAATAATTTAGGATGGGATAGGATAGGATGTTGTTGTTCATCCCAATTTTTTCAGGGGAAATTTTGTCTCTACATTTATCCCATCACCCTAGTGAGCAGTGGGCAGCTAGCTGAGCCAGCGCCCAGGGAGCAGGACCTCTGCTGTAACTTGGCGGCAGGGGGATTCGAATTGGGGGCTTTGCGGAACTAAGCCTGTTTCCTTAACCACTGGACCACCAACTGCCCCTTATTTGGACAATTCATTTGTGTTGTCGTTACACTTCTGACCTTTCCTGCAATGCCTGCAGTTCCCTAGTAGATCACGTCAAAAAGGCTATTAGAAATTAAACATTTCAGGGTTAATACATAACTTCCAAATGCCATTTAACTTAGTTTGACGAACACTCCATCTTTTTGCTCTTGACTCGACCCCCGTGTTCAATTTTAAGACCAATTGTGACCCGCAAGCCAAAACGTTTTCCCACTTCTGGTCTAATGTAACATCTACTGTCATATATTTTTTCTACAGGTGGACAGCTGGGCTCTTGGGGTATTGTTGTACACCCTGGTCTATGGGACAATGCCATTTGATGGGGGAGACCACAAGAACCTCATTCGCCAGATCAGCAATGGCGAGTACAAAGAGCCAACTCAGTCTTCAGGTATTATTAAAAGCTTATTCATTGTCCTTTCATTGTATTGCATTTCTTCTTTTGTGGAGGTAGTATAATAAAAAACATCAAATCTCACAAGAAGTGGAACAGCATTTACCTAGACAAGTATATGTTATATTTGATTTAAATCCCGGATTAACAGCATTGGCAAATATGGAAGAGTTTAAGTAGTTTACAAAATTAAAAGACTTCCTTCTAAATAATGTTCACTTTGATTTTTTTTTTTTTGGGTAGACGCCCGTGGACTGATTCGCTGGATGCTGATGGTAAACCCAGAGCGCCGGGCCACAGTGGAGGATATAGCCAATCACTGGTGGGTGAACTGGGGCTGGAAGAACAGTGTGTGTGACTGTGAGAGCCAACACGACCTCGGAGGCTCGCCCATGCTGGCTCGTTTCATCGACTGGCAGAACCGCACTGAGCCACGTAGTTCTGGAGCCAAAGCTGGAGCCGTACCTCAACTTCTGCGGCAGAGGCCCAAAAAGGCAAAGAAAGAAAATATGGAGGGAGGACAGTTGCATTGTGGAGCAGAGGATAAACCAGGTCTGAAGAGGCCCAAGGGGATCCTGAAGACCAGGGTTACTGGGGAGCAGCAGGGCTCTTGTCTGGAGGGGGTGGATTTGGGCCAAACGGTGCTGCCTCAACAAGCTGATGGGGGTGAAGAGGCCTCCAGTCCTGATCGTGAAGAAGAGGAGCCAACTATGGGTGGAGGTTCGCCTGCTAAGATAGTGCCGACTCTACCCAAGAAAGGCATATTAAAGAACAATCAACAGCGGGAATCAGGGTACTACTCCTCCCCAGAAAGAAGCGAGTCCTCCGAGCTTTTAGGGGGCACCAGTATGTCTCTGCTAGCCACCTCCCCGCCCAAGAGAATGATGGGCAGAAAGGGCATTCTAAAGCGAAATGGCAAGTACTCCACCTACAGTGGGCCTCCGTCAGCTGAGGCAGTGGCATCAGTCCTGAGTGAGCCTCCACCATCAACTGACTCAGGTCTGTCCCGCAGTCAAAGCCGCCCTTCGAGCATAGTAGGAGAGGACAGCTCCGGTCTCTCGCTGTCGCCCAGCTCTCTTGGTGGAGCCGAGTGGCATCCCTCCACCCCGCACCTCCGCACAAACATCAGGGCCTGTGTCTCGGCTGAAAACCTGCTGCAGCTCCACAACTTCAAGGGCTTCAAGGCAGCTCCTCAACTGCAGGGACCCAAATTTACCCGTGGCCCCAAAATGAAAGGCTCCCCGGGGGACAATGGCAGCTTCTCCTTGCTTGGGGACCTTGAGGACATGACGCAAGTGTACCAGCAAGCTCTAGACATTAGCAACAACCTCACTTAGCTACTATGGTGGCAGAGAAAGAAAGAAGCAAAGGAAATAAACCCTGACTGTGTGTGTGTGTGTGTGTGTTTGCAAGTGTGTGTTTGTGTGCACAGATGTACGTGGGTGGCATCAACGACCAGTGTGTTACTGGGATAGGCCAAATGTAGAAGTCCTGAATCCAAGTGAGACTTATAACTGTTGAAGGATATATGTCTATCCACACATACACACACAAACACGCCCAGATAGGTGCACTTCTCTGACCACAGGAAATGGAGTTGGGTTTTTTTTTTTTTGTGAACAGTAGAGAGAGAAGAAGCTGCCAAGAGAGAACGCCACCCAATCTGCTCTCTGGGCCCGCCCATAGACTTTGCCACGTTCGACATGTTTACATATTCAGCAAGAAAGCAGGTTAGAATCACAAACCAAGCAAACCAGAAACTGGTAGGCTTTCCCCGAACACCACCCAGATTGAGTTTACAAAAGCACCTTAAAACTCACACAGAGCACATGCTTTTGTGATCTTTACTTGCTTCGAAAAAAAAAAAAAAAAACATACAACCAGGGTCTTGATTCAAAAAAATAGACTGATTTTCTGATTATTTATTAATATTTTTGTAGCTTCTTTTTTATGTTTTTTTTTTTGTTCAGAACTGGTGGGTACTGGCTGTTACTGGAAGAGTCCAAAGCTCCTTGTCTCCAACTCTTTGGGTGGAACTGACATATATAATTATGTTAACGTATATATACTCAGTCTATATAACTATGTCTGTGCATGTAAGACACACAGACAAATATACCATTATAAAAAAAAAGCATATCCATCTCTAGGATCATTCTTCTATCAATGTATCCACTGTTCCTCCTCTGAACATGTCCAAACCATCTTAATCGCCTCCACCCCCAGCTCTGTCTCCTGTTTTCTCCCTGATGTGTATAAGAGACAGGTCCAAAGCTCCTTGTCTCCAACTCTTTGGGTGGAACTGACATATATAATTATGTTAACGTATATATACTCAGTCTATATAACTATGTCTGTGCATGTAAGACACACAGACAAATATACCATTATAAAAAAAAAAGCATAAGTCCTATATATGTGTATGATACTGAGGAATATGTAGGAAGTGCCTTTTTTGATCTATATAAAAAAATTATGTATGTCATTTCCTGAAAGTGGAGGAAAAGGCCAGACCTTCCACCAGTTTTGCTTTTTTTTTTTTTTTTTCTTATGTTTTTGTGAATGATGAGACACCCAGGGCCTTCACTGCACAGCTGACCAACAAAGATCTTTTCCCAAGTTAGATACACACACACATTCATCAGCTATCGGCAGGTAACCTGACTGAAAAAAAAAAGTCTTCAGTTTGATTTTTTTTTTAAAGCAGAGACTCACACAGAATTACTGTGAGACAGTGAGATCTGGGGTCTGCAGGGACTCACCAAGTGGGACATTTAGTGAAGGAGATGAGGCAGACACCAGCTCATAGACCTGGAATGCACCTGGTTAATTTAACCTCGTCCTTGAAATTTTACAAGTCCATCTCATTGATGAACTGGATTATGTAGCAGAGATTTAAAGACTTTTACCAAAGACAGGTTAGGTTTGAGCAATGGTGATCGTTTGCGTAGACCTCGTGGTTTGTTGCAGACAACGTCCCGAAGACACGGTAAATTTTTCAGAGCGAAGCGTGAGACGTGTTTGTGCGGGATTAGGCCAGAGCTTAGCAAAGGTCGGATCTCTGGTCCGCGCTGGGCCTCCAGCTGCGTGTACTAGTCCATTAGCCAGCAGTTGTTTGTAGAAGAGAGTAGAGTGAGTTGACGTAGTGTATAGTGCTGTAGAGATTGAGGGAGAGGGAAAGTATGAAGAAAAGAATGTAGAAGTGGTAGTTTTGAGAAAACAGGTGACTTTCCTGTAACAGGAAATGTTTAGAAGAGAGATTTGTTTTGTTTTTCGAAGGAATTGTGAAGTAGATTAGCGAGAGCGAAGCAAGTGAGTAGAAAAGACTACGACTGAAGGTTTTTGTTTTATTCCAAAGAAGAAGTGAAACGCCGGCTCATACCAGGGGACTCAGTCATTTAAAGACTAATGAAAACCATTTTTAAGGCTCTGACATGAGATCCTTGGATGAAAAATGAATCACTTTGAAGAGCTTGAAAGGCTCGATCTCAAAGGCCAGTCTGTGACTTCTGTGGTTTTTAGCAGTGTGAAAGTTTGTCACACTTTTCAGCAAGAAATATAAAGTTGGGAAAATGAAAAATGACAACCATAATATCATATGAAGTGAATTTGAAAAAAAAAAAAAACAGACAGCAGATGACTCCAGGGAGTGAGATCACAAGTTGAATGTTGTCAGCGAGGTCCGCTCGTGCAAACGCAAAGGTCCTGGGTAGTGATTGAAAAGGAAGATCCGCTGCCCATTGTATTGCATTTCCTTGCCTTTTTGTATTGCATTTTAATGTCAACTGGATTTACAGTGAAAGAAATTATACTATGTTAGTATTTTGTTTTATTATGCCTCTGTTTTTGATTTTCCAAAATATAAGAAACATATATTGCTTTATGTTATGGCAGAAATAACTTCCTTCCTTGAAGTGTTGAAATTTCTCTTGAAAATCAACAGGGTCGGTTTGTTTTGCTGCTTCTGTGGAGAACAGAAGTTCATGAGCAGCCAAAATGCCAAAAACTCAACTTTTGTCAGGTTTTTACTGCATAACATCTGAAACGCAAACTAACACTGAGGAGCGGAGGAAACACGTGCGAGTGATTTCAGGACTTTACCAAAGCATTTAAGAACCAGCAAGTTTTAAATGCCGATATCAAGCAATTTACAAAATACATTTGACGCTAAACTCTCGCTCTGCCATACTGGAGATGACTGGTGCAAATCTGTTTGTTTGCAGAAAGGCTAATCATAGGAAAACTTGACTGGATATTGCTATGACGATAAAATAAAATAGTATTAATATGTTATTTAAGTATTATTTTTGTTATGATGCATTACTTTTTGGCTTTGCCACTGTCTTTTTTTTTAATTTGTCTTTTGATGATCCTGGACTGCCGAGGTCAATCAAGTCGTGTGCCTTTGGTATCTTTTATTACTTTTTTTTTTTTTTTTTGATAGTGAACTTATTATCATGTTTTTTTTTACTTGTATTTATTGGTGATCAAGCCATTTAATTTGTTTTCAAAGACTCCATGTATGTGGCTTAGTTTGGACACTGTCCAAAGTGTACTGCACACAAACGTAACATCTGCTCCATCAGAACAGAGCGGTTTCATCTCATAGAGAAGGCAGTGGTCAAATGCGGGGATTCATTTTTTTTTTTTTGTACTTGGGAGGTGGGCGTGAGAGAAAGAAAATGATTCGACTTCTTCAAATCTTGTAAAATGTCTTAATTCATCCACTTGGGTGCATTTCTACTAAACACAATGCATTTGTAGTACTGTATCGACTCAAATAAATGAATCTTGAAAGAAAAAAGGGTTTGTGTCTCTTGTCTTATGTTAGAAAAGAGCTCAGGTAACAAACTGGTAACATTTTCTAAAAAAATCCATCTGGTTAAAGGTTTCATACTATTTTCACGGACCGGTTGTTAAGTGGTGGCAGATAAATACCCCTTAATGAAATTTAATGAAATTAAATTCTGAAATATTTTCCTACCTATAAAATCTTCCTACCTGAATTAACTGGGCACAACAAGGATTTCTCAAGTGCACACAGCCTATAACTTTCTGCTACCAGACCGGTATAAAAAGGTAGACTCTTGTATCTCTGTGTCATTTCGAGTTTATTGTTGTTTTCACTGAGAAAATATTTCCTTATCAAATATAGTTGCATTATTGATCCTAGCCATTCTATTGGTCAGTTCTTTTGTTGATATGGGTATGGATCAAGTGTAAGTAAGAGCGAGATGGGGCCAAAAGGAAACTGTGGCACAGCACCCATTCACCCTCGGACCGGTACTGCTGCCGAGGTACCAACGCTTTAAGGTATTGGTGTTGGTTTGGTGGCTAAGGGACTGGACTTTGGTCAGGAGTGCACCAGGTTCCACTCCATGACCTGCCAGGTTACCACTGAGGTCCACTGAGCAAAGCACCGTCAGCTCACTGTTCACTTTGGTGATCTATTAAATGCAGGTCACATTTCTTTGTGTGCAATAGTGTGAATCACAATGACACCATGACAAGGAGTTTGCTTCCCTTCCCTTTAACCAAGGACCAACAACATGGTGCGCACATGGTAGCACCCAACAACTACTAAATGTGCTGGCAGGGTGAAATAAAACTAGTCATCAAAAGGGTAAAAGAAATCTTGAAAGAAAAAAGGGTTTGTGTCTCTTGTCTTATGTTAGAAAAGAGCTCAGGTAACAAACTGGTAACATTTTCTAAAAAAATCCATCTGGTTAAAGGTTTCATACTATTTTCACGGACCGGTTGTTAAGTTGTGGCAGATAAATACCCCTTAATGAAATTAAATTTCTGCTCTGAAATATTTTCCTACCTATAAAATCTTCCTACCCAAATTAACTGTGCATGGGCACAACAAGGATTTCTCAATAAAAGGTTAGAATCTTGTATCAATGACTGTGCGTCATTTTGAGTTTATTGTTGTTGTCTTCACTGAGAAAATATTTCCTAATCAAATATAGTTGCATTATTGATGATGGAATCCTAGCCATTCTATTGGTCAGTTCTTTTGTCGATATGGGTATGGATCAAGTGGAAGTAAGAGCCAGATGGGGCCAAAAGGAAACTGTGGCACGGCACCAGTTCACCCTCGGACCGGTACTGCTGCCGAGGTACCACCGCTTTAAGGTATTGGTGTTGGTCTGGTGGCTAAGGGACTGGACTTGGGTCAGGAGTGCACCAGGTTCCACTCCATGACCTGCGAGGTTACCACTGAGGTCCACTGAGCAAAGCACCGTCAGCTCCCCACTGTTCACTTTGGTGATCTATTAAATGCAGGTCACATTTCTTTTTGTGCAGTAGTGTGAATCACAATGACACCATGACTAGGAGTTTGCTCCCCTTCTCTTTAACCAAGGACCAACAACATGGTGCGCACATGGTAGCACCCAACAACTACTAAATGTGCTGGCAGGGTGAAATAAAACTAGTCATCAAAAGGGTAAAAGAAATCTGTTACTGGCAGTAATCAGTTACACTTGCAATGATATCCAAATGGGTGAATTGACGATGGTAAGAAGAGCGTCCAAGATGTCCTAGAAATGTTTTTTGTAGCAATGATCGGAAAGTCTTTATCAAACAAGCAGCTCTTCATATTTCTAAGTGCCCTTGCGGTAGCAGCCATTTTCAAAAGAGTTAGTGACCCCTGCTTAAAACCATCCTCGTGGTCCCACAGTCATTTCTCTAGTTGCTTCAGGGACCTTCATTTGGTTGAACTTGACCAACTGCCACCGTCGGGTCTTTCCATTACAGTAATGGATGCAAAGAAACGTCTACTGGGTAAAGATGTCCCGGTTTTCTTAGTCTATTTTGAAGACATGACCCAAAAAAAAGTGCAAGAGGAAGGGCCGAGTGGGACAACAGCAGTGTCCCATTTTTGTCCAATTACATTTTTAATGTGATACTGGCAGCTGGTTCAAGCTGCATCAATGGATACTTTCTTCTGAATGAAGTTGCTTGTTGTGAACTCAACTGGCTTAACATATAACACACATGTGATGTTCATATGGGAACACTTGGCTGCCGTTACTGTCAGCCACACCATGATTAACACCGTTGCATACTGAATCTCGTCATCCCAGGGGGGAAACAGAGGGGACAACTTGTTAAATTCCAGAGCAAATGTTTTAATCATTTTCTTCTAAACCAACTGTAGAGAAAAGAATCTGAAACAACCAGACTCTGTTCCCTCCCTTTATTAGATCAATTCATTAACCTGAGGTAAAAATCAAATCAGGAGAACAGTTTTCAACAACAGTTAGTTGCTTATTCGTTATGATTACAGTACAGGCATCATGTGATGATTTGCAGCACAAATCTCACCAACATCCACTTGTGGGCCAGGGTTTAAGGGACTTGGGTCTAGATGGTTTCCAGTTCGAATCTCTGCATTGTAGCATTTGTAGTGCTGTGTCAACTCTAATAAATGAATCTTGAAAAAAATGGGGTTGTGTCCCAAAGAAAGGTCCATCAGGTAAAAAACTGGCATAATTTTCTAAAAAAAAAAATCCATCTTAAACAGGTACTCTTAGGCAGTGGTCCCCAACATTTTTGTGCTAAGGACTTAAATGTCTTGTACTATTTTCATGGACCAGTCATTAAGTTGTGGTAGATAAATACCCCTTAATAAAATTTAATTTCCGGTGTTCTGAAATATTTTCCTACCTATAAAATCTTCCTACCCTAAGTAACACTTGAGATATTTGATTTCAGTCTATAACTTTCTGTTACCAGAAAAAAAAGTTAGAATCTTGTATCAATGACTCTGCATCATTTTGAGTTTATTGTTGTTGTCTTGACTGGGAAAACATTTCCAAATCAAATATAGTTGCATTATTGATGATGGAATCCTAGCCATTCTATTGTTCAGTTCTATTGTTGATATGAGTATGGATCAAGTGGAAGTAATAGCCAGATGGGGCCAAAAGGACACAGGAAACATTAGCCGGTATATACCGATTGTGGCAGATAAATACCCCTTAATGAAATTAAATTTCTGGTGGTCTGAAATATTTTCCTACCTATAAAATCTTCCTACCTGAATTAACTGGGCACAACAAGGATTTCTCAAGTGCACACAGCCTATAACTTTCTGCTACCAAACCGGTATAAAGAGCTCAGGTACACGGCCCAGTGGTTGGGCACCACTGCTCCAAGGTATTGGTGGTGGCCTTGTGATTAAGGGACTGGACTTGGATCAGGAGGGTTCTAGGTTCCAATCCACATGCGACTACATTACCACTGAAGTGCACTAAGCATGCACACTGTTTCCTGGGTGCTCAAAGCTGCCCTCTGTTCACTTTGGTGATGGGTTAAATGCAGAGGTCACATTTCATTCCGTGCCGTGGTGTGGATCACAATGTCACAATGACGAGGCGTTCGCTTTCCTTTCCGTGTGACATCAGCGGAGCCATGTAACCAAATGCAAACTGAGATGAGATCAGTGAATTCAATCGGATCTTGGCAAAAAAAAGATAATGATTTGCACATTAATAAACTGGACGGGAATTATGCCATTATAACAGAGTATTCTCCTTAAGTTAGGTATTCTCTTACATTGCCAATGCCTGGCTTTGGTTTCATCTGATTTAATGCAGCTCATAAACAAAGAAAGAAAAAAAAAAGCTGCTTTCATAAGCTTACATATTGCAGACTGTTGTTTATTTGATATTGCAAAAAACACAATGTTATTTTACTCCATGTACCACATATGCTCTGCATTACCGTGGCTACTTGTCCTTTTACGTGTCCCTATGGCAGAAATATGTCAAGAGAACGAAAGACAACTAGGTCAGTGTAACACTGTGAAAGCCTTCAACGCCTTTCCAACATTCACTCAAGTCCCCTTTAAAAACCATTAGATCAAACTAATACCTACGGACCAAAACTTACTCCGACGCTAACAATTTAGAGCGCTTTCAATCGCCGAAGACAGGGACATGTGTCATTGCTGGGATCGTTCCAAACAGAGGCATGCTCTGTTTGTCTTGGAGGAAAGCGTCTGCTGAAGGACAGCCAGTCCCGGTAAAGGAAACTGCCGCGGTAGTCAATCCCAATCAGGAACAGCCCGACTGGCTTTTTGATTAATAAGTTCGACGCCTAACACAACTGCACTCTCCAAAACCAACACGTAGGCAGCGGCTACCCCCCGACTCAAGCTGGAATAAGCACAAATATCAAGCAAATCCTCGGGGCAGTTATGTGACCAGCATGTTGATTTTGCATTTTCTGTGCATAGTGATCGTGCTTTCGGGCCCAAGCACACCTGCTGGTAATTACATAAAAAGTAGGCCATAAGGATCCATAATGTTCTCTGGAGAAAAGTGATTTCTTTTTTTCTGTCATTGGAAAACTGACAGAGTCAAACAAACAGCAGCAGACAACATGGAACAGAGGAACACAGTTCACGTCTGGCACGGGGAATAAAGAACAGTGTCTGTTTTTGGGACTTTGGGAGAGTCCATTGATTGTCGAGAGAGAACATTGCTCCTGCTGGGTTAATTTGATCCACATTTTTTTTGCGAGCAGGCAGGGGGGACTGTGCAGACTTTTTCTTTTTTTTTTTTGAGTTCTTTTGCTGATGAGTAGCACAGCACCCCTGGTACATGCCGGCCAGACTGTGTGCCTTGAAAAACGACAACTTCAAATACCTTTACAGTACGGTGCAGGGAGGGATTTAGGTTTTATTCAATAACACACTGAAGCTGTTATCCCCGAGTCTGAAATTGGCCGGCGTGAGTCATTTGGAGCTGTAAACGCAGCATTTAAGGCTTTTATTTACAAATCCCTCTTAAATTGATATCCACTGTCACGCTGACAGTGAACTATAGAAAATGACATCAATCATTTTGCTCGTTAAAGAGGACGATTATCTTTACGACGAGCCGCCGTTCTTTGTTTTTGACTGATGTCTATTCCTTCCCTCTCGGTCGAAATTAGATGTAATTTGACAGGATGAGAACTATCAAAGAGCAACTATGCAACAATGCATCAACTTATTAATTGTCTGCCATTTGTAAAATCTCCTGCAGCTGCTTCTATGGCTTAACAAACATTGTTTTGAGACTCGGACCAATGAATTGCTGACATTGATATGATCTGAGTTTCAAAGGGATTTTTCTTCTTTTTTTTTTTTTTTATGTCTTCAGAACAATTTCTGTTTCACTTTTTGACCCTTAAATAAAGCCCAGCTGCCAGACCCTCTGAACTCTTCCTCCTTCCCCTCCTCCTTACCCCTGAAGGTGGATAGTGGGGGTATATTGAGCTCCACAATCCAAAAAAAATGCCAAAGCTCTACAAAAACGACACAAATAAAAACCATCCTGACCCCAACTCCGTGCCCTGCAGATAAGGAAGTCTGAACAACGGCGCAGGATATAACATATTCTCAACTTTTGTGCTTGAAGCAAAGTTTTTTAGAAGATGGGGCCTCTCCCCGTTGCATAAGCTGCAATGGATTAAAACCATCACACGCAGATGAATCGCAGTCATGACCATCAAATTAATTAAGAGGCCCTCAGTCAGTTTACGGCTCCTTTTGTCTGCAGTTTATATTCCTTTATATAGGGAACGCAGAGGGATATTCTGCAAATTGAGCAAAAAGTAGCAGAGCACTTGGCAAGACCGGTGATACCCTGGCGTGTCTGGCCGCTCCTGCAAGCAGGATGTTCCACAGAGGAGGGTTTAGGGTGGCTGTTGTAAACCGAGCTGGCCATTCATCGCAGGAAAAATAAACACGGAGCCAGGCCTAAAAATGTCCCGAGTACAGTGGATGGTGTGTTCCCTCATTTAGCTGACACATTGTTGTAGAAATAACAGGCTCCTCTCCATCGCTCTCGGACCTTCGTATATATATACCGACGCCAGAAGTACAATCGCATGTGTGCATTTTTACAAGCTCTCTTTCATTCCCTCTCCCCCCGTCTCAGAGAGCACGCTCGTGGGATTCTGACTCACATCCCTGCAGGACTCCTTTTCCTCTGCACCGCTGTGATAACATTGTGACTGGATATGGAATGGAATAAAACTACCCTCCTTTCCTGTCCAGCCTCTGCTCCTCTATCATTCTCCCTCCATCCAGTCACCCCATCCACACACACACACCCAGCTCTCCATCCCTCTCCTGTCCAGATGACTATTTTTAGCGGCGGGGCTGCTATTCTGGAATTTGTTGCTGACTGGCTGCTGTTGGGTGTCTGGGCGGCGATCTCTTCTGGAATGTCTGGCCCACTCTCAAACCACTCAAGAGTCCCAGCACAGGGCTCAGGGTTCTGATTACAACGTTCAGCCCACTGTATCTGCCTCCTCCTCCTCCTCCTCCTCCAGGAGAAAAACAAAGCAGGAGCAAAGAGTCAACCTTTAGCCCAAAGGCAGTGTATCTATGGTTCACCTCAGTTGGTATTCATGTACTTTTGCTGGTTGTATTATGACACTGTAAGAAAATATCTGTCCATGTCAATTTCTTTTAAGTCCAGGCCAACAATGGGTTTTGGTTTATTTCATTTTTGACATTATGGGAAAAAAAGGGTTTTTTTTTTTTCTTTCTGGCTCATAATGAGACACACACTTAAGTTTCCTTTGTACTCACTGCAAATCAGACCAGTGCCAGTAGCCAGCGAAGTGATAGCCTACAGTGCAAAATGTGAGCCCTGCTGTTAAAGTATACACCTTCAGATACCGTGCATCCCTATTACCATGTTGTATCCACTTTCTCTTATCCATACAGAGCATAAAGTGTAAAAATCTGTCAAGCCGATGTTTTATTTGCTGTGTACGTCCTGGACGTTTTCTTGGCCGGACCGGTTGCCAGATAATCAGTGGTTATTCCAGGAAGTCACAGCTTGAGGCCAAAAAAAAGTCTGGCTTGAAACTCCCTGAAATGTTAAAATATCGCTCATTCCCCCCCACCCCCCTTCAGATCAGACAATGAAGTAGGAATGAATATGTCAAAGTGAGGTTTTCTAATCCTAACTCTGAATCTGACCCCGTCTTTATTTCCAGATTAGGATTAAAGTACCAGTTTTTAGCATTTATTTAAATAAAAAAAACTACTTTTTACCACATATAATAATAAATTAGGCCCTGCTTTTTCTCAAAACAGGGCATTGCTTTCCCTACTTTGGCTCCAACTCTACCCACCTTGCGTACTTTTTGTTATGTTTCACTCTGTGTGTGGTCCCTGCAAAGAAAATAAGCAGCTCTAATGGGAAGTTTTTCCTGTCTTGGATCAGGCTTTAGGGCTTTCAAAGCAAAATTGTTTGCAGTGGAGGGAATGCCGTCCAAGCCCACCTGTTGCTCATGATTGCAAAGATCCGCTCGAGCTGGTCCTTGTCGAGGGATATAGTGCAGTATGCCATTCAAGAACATCATTCAGCCCGGCAGAGCCGTTCATTCCGCAGACTCACCGAGGCAAAGACGATGCGCTGCCATTCAGTAAGAGAATTATAAGCATGCCTGAACCAATGTTTGTGTTGCACTGAGAAGCGCTCCTTGGGTTTCTTCATTCGTCTACTCAAATATTCAGAAATGACAGTGCAGTTTGAGGCAATATTGCTGCTTTCAGAAAAAAAAAAGAAAAAAAAAGCTCAGATTTTCTTCCCCGGGGCGACAATCTCACCGTAGAAGGTAAATCTTGCACTAAATTATCGCTCATGTAATCAATTCCGACTTTCCGATGGCAATGAAAACTAATCCAGTTAGGAAGTTGTTTGCCCCCCCCTAGACATTGCGCTTAAGACACGTACAGAAGTGTGAGGGGAAACAACATGATAGGACAGAGCCAAGTCTCTTCAAACATGTATTCACACAGACTCTGCCTTCAGTAGCCAAGAGCAGGAAATAGTTCTGGCATGTAACCTCTGTGTTGATAATGGGTGAACTCTGAGTTGTGCTGATGGTTGAGCTACTGATAACGATTCCCATTGCGAAACATGTTTTAGTTGTTGTCCAGGCCAGTATGAAAACTGAAAAGTCAGCTCAGCTTCAGAAATGCAGCTAATTGGCCTTGGCTTCCAATCAGGGGATGTGGGTTTAGCTCTAGTATATTGATGCCGATTCTAGGCTGTGGAGAGGGGGGGTAAAAAGAGAGACGGAGAGGAAGCCCATGAGACGCTGTGGCCGCGCAAGTCCGAGTAAATGGCCAGTTAAGTAATTAAAGTCGTCAGGGCCCCGAATGTGAGCTGCGTCTGTCAAGAATTAGAAAAAAATCTGAGGATGACAAGGCTGGGAGAGAGAGTTAACGCTGCACAGACTGGTGTCATGTAGCTTCCCCACATAGGTTTTTTAACACCGGTTGCTCAGGTTTATGCTTTAAATTAGTGTCTGTCTCAGAGTTGCTTTCATTCACCACCCCCCCCCCCCCCCAACCCAGACCAATCCACTGGTAGCACTAAGTAGAAATACAGCACAAAGAGCTGGACGGATGGATGTATCCTCCAGCTGGCTTGCATTCCTCTGGTTTCCACTTGTGTCTGCTTCTTCTCTTTTATGGGTTAGTGTTTCTGTGATTAAAGTTTCTTTCTCTGTTTTTCCTCTCTTTCCATTCATAGCCATTCCCCCCGTTCTCTCCCTTTTTTTTTTTTTTTTACTCGATCGTTTTTCGACCAGGAATAAAAGGAATACTCCCTTCCAGTTTTGTCCTGTCTGGCCGTTTTTTCTGCCGCTCTGTTCGATGTGTTGCACAAGCCTGAAGTAAACAGCAAACAGAAAAGTGTGGTCCATTGTAATCACATTTTCTCATGCCTTACCAAACATCAACAAGTCCTCACTGATAACCTCTTCTGGTCATCCTCCAGCTGACTAGGCAGTGGCTGTGATTGATAAGACTATGGGTGTGGATTCCTCATTTTGTTTCCTTTTTCCTTTGTTTTTTCTACAAAAGCAGTAGTTTCACACGGTTTGACAGGTGGTGGGGCCTATTACAAAATACTACAATAAATAAATGATGTTGTTGGTTAAAAGTTTTTTTTGCACAAGTTCCAATCACACCCTAGCAACAGCATCTGGATTCCTGGTTTCCAATCACGCTGGTCACATTACTGGTACATACTGCTTTTACTGTCCGTTTCACATTAGGCTGTGTCTAGTGTCAAATACAAGAAAACGTCATTATTCCACTTCCGATATTCAGAAAAGCTACTACACGTCCATCAAATGGAAATACAAAACCAAACTTGGGGAATAACCCTTTCTTCTAAATCCCAGCAAACATACTGGACATTCTTTACTGAACAATGGCAATACAAAAAAACAAATAGACAGTGTTGGGCAAGTTACTTTAAAAAAAAAGTAACCTATTACTTTACTAGTTACTGCTCTGAAAAAGTAACTAGTTACGTTACCAGTTACTAAATTAAAAAAGTAACTAATAACTTGTTACTTTACTTTAAAAACACATTTAAAAAGTTTTGTGTTGTGTTTTGTAGCAACTATCATAATGAAATGTAATGGTACAATAAAAACACAATAGATGTTTAGACATTTTGACGTCTTTATTGTAACCTCAACTTGCTACTTGCCATTGTCTTGCTTGTGGGTGGAGCTGCTTTACCGCATTGCGCGCACTCGTGCGTGCATGCGTGCGTGAGACCGTTTATTTCCCTATATGGCAAGAAAACCCACCCAGGTCTCTTTCTGATTGGTTTAGCCTGAAATGTTAACCTATGTCAACCAATCATCGCTCCTTTTCAACTGATGGTTCAGTTAGTGTGGACGGCCGTCTTTCATTCATGAGTGTGAGAGTTACCACACACATACACACTGACAGACAGCAGACCGTCCATTTGGACCACAGATAGTAACGAGTAACGAGCCCCTTTACACCAAAGTAACATGTTACATTATTGGTTACCGGAAAAGTAGTTCCGCTACGGAACATGTCACAAGTAACGCTGCCAACACTGCAAATGGATACAAAGTAGCAATTGGAAGGTTAAAGTGCTTAAAGGAAACTGACTTAGTTCAAGGCCCCTGGTTCGAATCTCCTTATTGCCAAGTTACCGCTGAGCATGGAATCGTCCCCACTCACTGCTGCCTGGGCGCTCAAAGCTGCCCACTGTTCACTGTGGTGTGAATCACAATGACAAGGAGTTTGCTTAAAAAAAAAAAAAAAAGAAAAAAACACTAAGACAACAAACGGTACCAAAGGACGCAAAATACTTTTCATCAGTCAACCATTACCAATTTCTGGAATATTTATGAATTGAAATCATGCTACATAAAAACTACTATATAAAAATCAGTCATGGAAACTGCTGCTGAATGTGCATAAAACCCAAGATTTTACTGTAGGTGGGAGAGCAATGAAGACATCCATCCAAGGATTCCAGGGTGTGGTAAAAGTCCCAAACGTGGGCTGTGGTACTTTAGGAACTTGACGATGGACTACTGCAGTAAAAATGTACCTTGTAAAAAGTATCGAGTGAGGAGGAAGTCTGTCCACTTCTGAGTGTATCTGATATTTATTGAGGGACAAGCAGGAAAGTTTTACTTGAGGTCAGAGGATTTCATTGATAAATAAAAGGAACTGGGTTTAAAGTTGATGATAATGGAACAGATCATCCAGAATTTTGGACATAAAAGAAGCAAAATCCAGACATCACACCATGTCAGGACTAAGGGATGTCTCTGTTCATGGACTCCACATGTGGATGAGATGATTACTTTATACACACACAAATATATATATACATATATATACATATATGTATAAAAAGGTTGATGGACATTACCTCCTTGACTGTTTATTGGAAGGAATTTGTTGGTGCGACTTCTCTGAACCTTGGATTTCTTGGCAGTAAAACCCAGTGACCCCGCCGTTGTCTCGCCCTGTCCCAGGTTCACATTAATCTTAGTCAGGGTGGTCCATTTACTGTCATCTGCCTTTAAAACGAAGAGGGAAGAAAAACCTTCCCAGGAGTATGTGAGGCCTGACATTTGCTATCCCATTACAGGCCACCTAGGACACTGCTGCGCACATAAAACTAAAATGTGAGATACATGGTAATGAAGTGCTAACCACTGAGGTAATCTCTCCCACTCTGCAAGCACTGACACCCCCCTTACACCCCCCTAACCCACCACCTCTTAGTTTGTAAACTGCACCCTTCCGTCCTGCTGCCGTAGCACAATACCATGTCCTCCACAAGAGAGTCGAGCAGATGAATTTTAACTCCGCTTTTGTCCCAAACATACTTGTGGGATGGGGAACAAGTATGGGGAGGTTATTGCGGTTCCTCTCATGATGAGGGGATTAAAAGCAGCCTCAGGTTGGATGGGGTGGCGGGGGGTGGAGGGGTAGAGACACGCTTCTTGGATTGTATTAAAAGACGGACAAGTACAGATACGGATGTATCGCCTGCCAAGAAGAAGGTGGGGAAGATTTTTTTTTTTCTACAGGTTTCAGTTTCAAATACACGAAACCACCCTGGGACCGTAGCACAGGTGAGGGGTATTTGATGCTGAACTGAGGCGACACTTGGAAGGAAAACATTGCCCTACCATCCAAGACAAGATTCAAATCTGCCTTTGGCAGCTGTGGTTTGAGGGGTTGGGGGAGGGTTTGCAGTTGGGGTGTCTTGTCTTAACATGGTGGATAGGCTGATGAGTCGGTCCTGAAAGATTGCTTTTATGAGTGATGGCCATCTGGGCCATTTCTCAGTATGTGTCCTTTATTCTTTCTGCCCTCCTCCCTGTTTCCCTCCCTCCCATAAAGCACTGAAATGTTAAAGGCAAACAAATGAAAAAAAAAAAAAAAAAAAAGGTTTTGCTTTGAAAATGGAGCCCTTCAGCACCCCCCTCCATAATTCCAACCCCCCCTCTACCCGTGCAGGCTTGACGAAAGAGAATATCTCTGTTCGTCGCACGCAACCTGGGTTGGAGAGGTTTTAGGTGAAATTAGTAGAAAAAAAAAAAAAAAAAAAAAAAATTAAAAAAAAAAAAAAAAAAA
>JAFBJS010001020.1:166691-197649 GCA_016785265.1 Paraplagusia blochii | reverse complement strand
CTAAAATGTTAAAGGCAAACAAATAAAAAAAAAAAAAAAAAAAGGTTTTGCTTTGAAAATGGAGCCCTTCAGCACCCCCCTCCATAATTCCAACCCCCCCTTTACCCGTGCAGGCTTGACGAAAGAGAATATCTCTGTCCGTCGCACGCAACCTGGGTTGGAGAGGTTTTAGGTGAAATTAGTAGAAAAAAAAAAATCGGAGGAAAAAGAAAAGAATAATGTAACAATAAGATGGAATAAGGACTTTGTTTGAGAATTCCCTTTAAGAGGTCTGGACATCTAAGCGGGGGTGGGCGATGGAGAAGCAAAAATTTGACGTCTTACTGTCATGTGAAACTAAACAAAAAACCCATTAAACAACTTGATGCCAATGATGAAAAATGTCAAAGAAATTACTGTTTCTTTGAACATCTGGATAGCTAAAAAACAAGTTCAAGATACATTTTTATGTTGAACTCTTTATTAATAGATTATGTTCAATTATTTACAAACAAACAAAACAGGTATTGAACAAATACACCAATTTTGGGACCTTAGGTCGGTAGATACATACTGTTTCCAAGAGTCAAGATAACACTAAAACACATCATTTACAATCTCCCTCATAGGAAAATAAACTAACTTTAACTAAAATAGCTAAAATAATAGGCATTTCTGTCATAAATTTTCTACCAGGTCTTTCTGGAATCCTTTGTTCTAGAACATACAACTTGACAACATGGCATTTTTCTAAAGCCAACATCTCGTTACAGCCTTTTCACCTTCAGCCTGTGGGGCTTTAAGGAAAGCAAAAAAAAAAAACTCCTTGTCATTGTGACATTGGGATTCACAAAACTGCACATAAGGAAATTCGACCTCTGTATTGAACCCATTGCTTCTCGCTTTGCGCCCCACCCCACCACCACCCACTCTCCGCCGCAACTATAAATAACAGCATTTGTCTATAAAATTGTTCTAGCTACACCTCTGCATAACATCGTATCCTTGTTAACATAAAGAAAACAAAAAGAAAGAGATATAGTTCAACTTGCAAGGACGTTCAATTACACTTTATTGTAGTACGGTAGAAAAAAAGCATGTTCTCCAGGGTCACACCTCAGCATCACACAGCGCCCCCCCCAGGGGGGCCCGCCCAACACTTTGGAAAGCACTGCCTTAACCCATCCAGGGTTGGTTGAGTTAAGGAGGTAAACAACAATTTTACCATATGGCATATTTCCAATGAAAAAAGTCTGCAACCACACAAAAATACTGAAGCACAGGACTTTTGCAGTTATTTTTGCCACCTTCCTCAAAATTTTCTAGATGGGGAACAAACCCAAGAGCTATTGCTGATCAGGGTGGGTCTGCATATCAGCATATCGTGACTCTCCAACAGGCCATTTCTACACCCATCTGTTTGGTCTTCTACTCGGGTATTATAAAAAAAAAACATATTAAATGGTTTTCCAACAAAAATCTCTCCAGGTCCAAGAGTTGGTTCAAGGAGCCAGGTTCCTGTTTTTGAGCAACATTTTATAACTGAATCTGGATTAGTTTGTGTTTCACTGTCTTTTGCACAAGTCCTGGGAAACAGGCAGTAACTAGTCCAGCTCACTTCATACCTATAAGCCGCAACTTTTGTCACACAATTTCAACCCTGTGGCTTATGCAGAGATGCGGCTACTGTATGCATTTTTAATAATGGCCGCCAGGGGCGCTCAAGCAGAAAAGGTAAGAGTGAGAACAGGTGGTGTCGAGGAAGACGCAAGTCACAACCGCCAATAAACATCATAGAAGAAGAAGTTTAACGTACGGTAATGCACTTTGTACATGAATAAAATTAGCGTAAGCTAACCCTCATGATGGAAAATGCAAAAAGAAAAGCATATGATGCAGCTTTCAAATTAAAAGCAGTCGAGCTGGCCGATAAAGAAGGAAACAGAGCTGCTGCACGTAAACTTTCAGAACTGAATCTGGATTAGTTTGTGTTTCATTGTCTTTTGCACAAGTACTGGGAAACAGGCAGTAAACAACCGCAGCTCAAACGGCAGCTTAAGTGCAGAAGTTATCGCTATCGATGCTAAAGTCTAAACTTCATTAATCCAAAAATGGACAACACAGACCAAACATTCACCAACAAGGAGAAGCAGATGGGAAACTGACCTGGAATACTGCAACATGGAGAAGACATGGCCATGACAGGAACTTCAGGATCAACACAGGAATCCTAATCCAGCACAATGGCGGACGAGCGGTGAAGGAACTCTACAGCTGCCCACTGTTCACTTTGGTGATGAGTCAAAGGTAGAGGTGACATTGGATCACAATGACAAGAAGTTTCCCTTTCCTTCCTAATCCAACAAAGACAATGATTCATCTGAGTCAAGGTCGACACCCAGGACATGAAGTGAGACGCTTCACAGAATCCCAGGTGATTCTAATGAACTAATTAACCCAGAGGAGCTGCAGACAGGTGGAGGGGAAAAGCAGGACAGGCTCCAAACAAACACCACAATAACTCCTGAAGTAGCTGTAACAGTTGTTTGTTGTTTGTTGTTTGGAGAATTCTTTTTACTCTTCTGCACCAATGAATGCGATGACATAATACCAACTAATCTGTTGTTTCCGTTCTTGTTTTCTCAGTTGATGCCAGTCATTACAGTGAATCATGTTAAGGGGACTTTTTTAAACTGGCAGCAGATTAAACTTAAAACAAAGTTTCCTGTTTCTCCCTGGTTGCAGCCTTTGTTTGCCCGTATTTGTACAGTTTTTTTTTTTTGTTTTTTTTCCATCTCTTGCTGTTTTCCGCCGCTGCAGGGAACGGAACTTGTTGAAATCAAAGCAATGTGTTAACATTGGCTTCAAAACTGTAAAGTTGCCAAACGTAGGGGGGTATATTTTGCTGTCTCTTCCCAAAACCTCAACTATCACATGACACAGAATACACGGCCAGTTTCTTTGGTAAATAACCTATGTTCAAAGACTAAAGCTGTGATGTCTGTGAAAGGATGATTTACATTCTTTTGGGGGGAAAAAATGAAAACAATACCTTGGATTCAAAGGACAAATCTTTCTCATGTGCGTTTTTCCATGACACGCTGAAGAATCTGACTCTTATTTTCTGATTAGTGCGGATTTGCTGTAACTTGCTCCTCTGACCACCGAAACCATCACATCAAGACACTCTGTATCTGACAACTACAAAGAACCACTCATACGCACACCTCCCACATGTCTCCTTCAAACATCTACGTCCCTACGCTAATGACACGCCGCAGTGATGAGCTCCACACAGGCCAGGGTGGAGAAGATTAGCGAGCCGGGCCTAACACATTCCTAGCAGTTGATGTAAATGCACAATCACATTAAATGCTCCATATAATGTTACTAACCAAAATATGAACCACTTGGACAACGTGAGAGCTGATATGCTTGGACCAGGGTGGTCCCCAACTGGCTGGCCTGCGGGGTCAGAATCATAACTCCTGTGTAGAAATTCCTCAGACCCGGTCCAGGGAGAACCCTGCCAAGGTGAGAAGCGGACCAGGATTCCTTTGTTTCCAGACTCAGCAAGGAATACAAGGCAAACGACTTGGTTCACAAGCCTTCGGACCAAAAGGCCACATTCCAGTCATTCTCTTCTCAGACACCGAGATCCTGCTGAGATTACAAAGGACAAATGTCCTCTCAACAGTCTGTGTGGCAGGAACAGGGGGCTTATCAAACACTTAGACACTTCCATCTTGTGATAACATTGTTTTGTTTTTTTTTTTCTCATTCCACAACTTGTTGCGGCCTGACCTCCACTGAATCATCGTTTAAAGACCTGGTGGAGCTGAATCATCTGAAAGTCCCAACTCCAGTTTGAGTCTAGCAATAAAACAAAGCTTTCAATTGTGTGTAGTTAGAAGTCAGTGGGTGTTAGCCGAGGCATGGGTAAACTAAGGCTCGGGGGCTGGATGCAGGCCGCTAAGCCTTGTTATCCGTCCCGCTAAACTTGTCTAAAATATATTATCTTTTATATAATGTTCTTCAGGCCTTTTCCCTACAATACCAACATTCTCCTATAGATGGCATAGTACAGGCCTGGGCAATAATTTTGACTCGTGGGCCACAGCTGGTACTAAAATTTGAGTCAAGGACCAAGTCAGGGTCAGAAATATTGAGTATTTCCGTGACCAAAGATAAATAACGAGTAAAGTAATAAATAAAGGCAATATGGTCTAAGACTCTTTAGCCCATCTATTGGCGAAATGGTGGTTTTGCAGTCTGGCGGGCCAAATTATAATGCCAAATGGGCCGCATCGAGCCCCCGGGCCTTAGTTTGCCCAGGTCTGGTATAGTATAAGCTAAAAGCATTTTAGCATCTTAGACCTCATGTGGGACTTCTTTGTTCACACTGCTCCCAGACTGTGTCCTGTGTCCAATTTCAATACCAATTGTGGACTGCAGTTAGGTAAAAAAAATATATATAACATTCCTCTATGGATATTTTGTTGTCATCACCTTTGGATACTCCCACAGTTCAGCTATGCAGACAGTTTGGCTCGATTTGCTCTATTTTTAAAACCATTTTCTGACATTTTTGTTTCCTCCCACAGAAATATAAATGAATGGAAACTGTGTTTTGACGGTCTCAAGGCCACAAATATGTCTCCATTGATAAATATCTCACATATTTTTGGATTGTCCACAACATAACTAAGAAGGAGTCGGTGAAAAGAAACGTTTGTAGTTTTGTCCCAATCTGTCGTCTAATAAATATGATGTAACGTCAGCGTCAGCTCAGATGACAAGACTCAAATTTAAAGTCTGCAGGTTATGGATGTCATTAGCTGAACATTACATAACCGTCCGTTAGAAGAGGGTTTGAGGGTAATTGGAGTCATTAGTGTAATTAGGGCTGCACTTAACTTTAATGGCTGGAATCTTTCTCTGGGAAAATCAAATGTATGAAGAGAAAAACATTAATCCATGTTAAACCGTATTCATACAGTAATGTTGGGAAGAGAGAATTGGTTTCATATGAAAAGACAGGACTTTCCAAAACAGGGGTCTCAAACTCAAATAAGTTGAGGACCACCACATACACTATCATTTCACCGCGTCAGCTTTTAGCGTTCAATACAAAAGAAAAAATTTCATAAAAAATCAGTTTCCCATAGATTCTGTGTAATACCACACTGAACCAGAAGGAGACTGTGGATCAGGGGTTGAGAACTATAGCATTTACCATAAATGTGGAGAAAAAAAATCTATAAAGTATTTTTATAAATTCAACTTCCACATCAAGGTGGGGGCCGCAAAATATCGCTCCATGGGCCGCAAAATGGCCCACGGGCCGCAAGTTTGGGACCCCTGGTCTAATGGATTAATCAAAAACAAAACACAGATACAGATGCTTAGCAGATTCAGATTCAGAAAAACTTTTTTTGTCCTCGAGGAGCAATTCGAGAAACAACCAAGCAGCATAATAGTGCAGGTATGAACAAGACATACAGTACATTTAAAATAAAATAAAATAAACATAAAATAAAAATAAAGTAGGAAAATTAAACATAGGATAAAAGATTAAAATAGATAAGGGAACCAGTAAAGACATAGTTCGGGATGTTATATTATGCTTATCATGTTAGCAGCATAGGGAATGCATTTTGTGGATTTTAAAATGACATAATTATAGGTTTTCAAAAGCCTTGAAGTGTTTGACTCCTTCTTGACAAATAAATAGAATAACTGTGAAATTACCAAGTGATCTGGTTAGTTTAACACAAATAAATTGGGATGTCTGAAAATATCGGTCAGCCACTGCAATCAGTCTACCCATATTATGAGCCTGATAATTATCAAATTTAATTTGTTATCTATAATGAAAATCTCATGGGTCAACGTCTGGATTTTTCCTAAATTTGCTGTATCTTACTGAGGGTCCTAAGACGGCGTTTACCTCTGGTTTGGGGGCAAATTTGCTACCAGAAAATGTTGCCTGATAAAAAAAAAAAATACCCATAAATTCTGAAAACCATTTCCTTTACAGGCCGACTCTTCTGACACAGTTTAAAATTGACAACAGTAACACTTTTGTCTCCTGTCGTCTCAAGCGGTCAAGTGGCCACCGGTGTTCCTGGCCTTTCTGGCCCTTTTGTCTCGAAGGGTCAATGCCCACTCACACATGCTGATTGACTTACACCAGGTGCACATTCTTCATGTTGACACAGTTATTTACTTTTCGGTGATACAAATCCAAAGACGGCTTTATCTGCAGCGTCTCTCTGAATAAAGCAGCTGCACAAACAGGAAAATCAATTTGTGTGCATGCCATGCGAAGCACAATACTTCCTGTGACACGTCTCAGTGAAATGTCCGCTGCTTTTCCCCAGAAATTCAGCTTCAGATTTTTTTTTTTTTTTTTTGGTTTACTCCATCATAGGAAAGACAATCTCACCCCAATTAACCTGAGTTTTGGGTGGATGTGAATTGAGAGAGTGATGAAAAGTGAGTTTCATTTCCCTGGTGTAAACACAGCAATTACTGTTACTTTTTTTTTTTTTTTTTTCCACGGTGCGTCTGTGTTTTTACTTCCTTTCCCGCAAAAGTAATTTGTCTTTCCGTCAGCTACGACCACGGGTGGAGCTGCTTCTTCCTGTGCGATGGCAGAAGAGGCCGAAGGGGTTAAACGGAGCCCACTGACCCACATAAACAAGCACTCTCATTCAAAGCCCCCTTTAACTCCCTCATTACTAAAGCCTGACTCATAGGTGTTCAAACATCACCTCCCCTCCACCGGCAACACAACTCCAGACCCATCACAACAGCTCCACCCCCCACCTCCCTCGCCGTTCAACCACTTCAGAGAAGACACCCCTCGCTCACCCGCTCCACCCACTCCGTCCTGTGTAAACACCGGACGGCCGTAGACACAGACGCTGCATCGCGCACGGAAACCGTCGGCCTTTTCTTCACGGCACGCACACACGTACGCACCCCGGGAGAGGAGGTCGACATAACTCTTCTTCCAAGAATGCGCCAGTAGTTTATGTTGCCGTTGGAAAGCCAGAGAGGCATCTTGTGTGAGCTCAGATGAGCAATTATCCTTTTCAGCACGCGGACAAAAAAAAAAAAAGAGGCCTTTTTTCTGGGAACGTGCCTCCCACCAATAATTCTCCCGCAGCCCGCAGGAGTACGGCGGCGTTTGCACTAAATGGGCAAATGTTGATCTGTCACCCTGTAGGAATGCGTTATTTTTACCAAGACTATTTTTACCTCCACTTACGTCCATGGCGCCAAGTAATAACTTTTTTTGTGTTAGGAGACATAAAACGCAGCCCAGAAAGGTTCTTGAGGTATCGGTTTACAGATGTTATTACGCCTCGCATGCGAGGTGCCTCAGCCGCCGTATTATGTCTCGAATCGGGACTCATTTGGTTTACGGCCCCGGCCTACTAGATGTGGTGACATAATATGAAAGCATGCTATTATCGAAACTGAGGAAATTTAATATCACAGAACATCTAAAGGCAGGGAAAGGAAAGAAAAAAAAAAAAAAACTCCAACTAATATAGACATCTGTCTGTTCCAAATAACGACAGCCTCTTAACTTTGTTTAAAGGAGATTATATAGAGTTTTATAGATGTGGATTTTGAGGGTTGTGTCAAACAAGCCTCTCCATTGTAACCAATTACTCTCATATCAACTTTTATGAAGGCTAGACATAAACAATCAGGAGTGCAATCTTAAGTAGGTCCAACTCTTCACTCCCAAACATAAACCCAAATGTGCACAGATGGAGCAACACACAGAAGCTTGTTACACACAAACACACATATCTTGGCACCAGCAGACGCCGGCGTTTCCTCTCCCTCCTCCTGATGGACAGTGTTTACTGGATCCTCGCACTGATCAACGGAGCCGCCTTGGTCAACATGTCAGCAGCCAGGCTGTTTATGTGGTCCTTGTCTGTCGAAGGTTTTTCTCCATGATCACTGTTTACGTCAGTTCAACTCTCGCTTGTCTCTTTTGCTTGTCTGCGAGTCGGGCGTTCTTGTTTTTGTCAAGGAATTGCAAGAATTTTTTGGGCAAATCATGATTTAGGAACCAGATATTCTTTTTAGGGGTGACCAGGATGGACTGGATCAGGAATGAGGGGATTAGAGGGACAACACAGACAGGAAGGTTTGGAGAAAAAGCTAGAGAAGACAGATTGAGATGGTTTGGACATGTTCAGATGAGGGACAGTGGATACATTTGTAGAAGAATGATCTTAGAGATGGAGCTACCAGGTAGGAGACAAAGAGGAGTTTGGTGGATGCAGTGATGGAGGACATGGAGGTTTTTGTAGTTGATGATACAGAGGACAGGGTGAGATGGAAATTGTGGACTCGCTGCGGCAACCCCTGAAAAAAGGGTCAAGCTGAAAGAAAAATAAGAAGACAGACAATTGAGTCCATAGCAGAAACAGTAAATTCCAAATAAATGACGAAAGTATAACTTCATTGATTGAGATGGTTTGGACATGTCCACAGGAGGGACAGTGGATACATTGGTAGGAGAATGATCCTAGAGATGGAGCTACCAGGTAGGAGACAAAGAGGAGATTGATGGATGCAGTGATGGAGGACATGGAGGAAGTTAGAGTTGAGGTGAATCCCGATTCTCTAAGTTGAACATATGTATAAATGGGTGTTTGTCTTCACCTGGAATGCCACCTACAGGGGAGAACAGGGAGTGACATCCATTACAGCACAGGTGTCAAACTGGTTCAACAAAAGACTGCTGTCGCTGCAGGTTTTTGTTCTAACCAACCAGGACCACACCTGACTTGGCTCCAGACATCTGATTGGTCAACCACTGAGCTCTGGACCAGTTTGAAAACTGGACCTGTTCAGTTCACATGGGGCTGCGTATGAATGGAGGTTGATGGAGAATATATGCAGTGTTTATTCTCCACAGACAGTGTTTCTGAAATGTGCCAAACAATAATTGAATTGTTTTTGGCTCCTCTGCTCACAGCGTGTAAAACATAAGAGAAGTGTAAGTGTTTACCGTCCTCTCTGCCAACTGGCAACTCACGGGGACCGTGTGTTCGGCTTCACCTTCAGATTCCACGCAAGGAAAATAATCAAGCGAGGAAAGAATGTTTAGACGCTACACTTCAGCTTTGTCATAAGAAAATTAAGCCTGGCGGTGAGATTAGTCCGTTGTTTGAATAAGTAGGCGAGTATCGTACAAACACGATGATATGAAATGAAATGTGAGCGAAAACAGCGAGAGGCCGCGGCGTGCTGGGCCCAGGAGACGTTTGCGTTGTCGAGACGATAGCGCCGTAATGATAACACTTATTATGAGAGCAATTTCTCGCTTTGTTTTTAATATGTTTCTTACAAAAACAATCACAAAATACCTTAACCCGGCAGGACATTCCCTGGACCTGGTCCTGTGGTTACATAAATGAAAGTCATTGTGTTTCCACTGTAATTAGCCTCCGCTTGCAACGTAAACATTTTGTGCTTCGTTTTTCACCACCTTCTTCCGATAGTTTGCAGATGGATCGGACTTAGTGAGAGACGAAAGCCTCTGCAGACAGGATGGGAGCCCGTATTTATTTTACAGATAACGATTTTGGTTAGTGAAGGAAGTGAGCCACGCTGGCATGCTGGCCTGTTTTCGGGAAGCTTCTGGGATGTTGGTGATAAGAAAACAAATTCTAAGAAGAGGTTGTTTCCCAACAAATGCAGACTCCTTCAAAGGAGAGGAAGGAAAAACTAACTCCTTGTCATTGGGAGTTACACAACAAAATGTGACCTCTGTGGAAACCCCGGCAGCTAGTGGACTCGAACCTGGAACCCTGCGGATCCAAGTCTGGTTCCTTAACACGTGCTTACCGGGACACAGGGGCAACAGTTGTCACCAAAATGACATTTCTCCGTACCCTAAAATGGCATCTGTAAGCGGCAAAGACGAGCGTAAGTATTATGTCCTAACATGCTTAGATACTAACAGACGCCATTTTTGTAGGACGTGAACTTGGATCTTGGGCGTAGTTTAGTGATGTCACACTCGTGGTGACACTGCCGTGTGATTTGCTGCAACACGTGAGACTTCTGATTGGCTGGTGACGGACTGATGTAGCAAATTTGCGTGTAGTTTCACAAATTAAAAGCACAATTTAAATAAAAATTAATAAAATAATCCTATATTAATCCCTAGGGAATATCCTTCGGGAAATTATGCCTCTGCAATTAACCCTTCACCGTAATGAGCAGGGGGCAGCTGGCCTGGGGAGCAATGTCTGGGTGACCATGCTCAGGGCACCTCAGCAGTAACTTGGCGGTAGGGGGATTCGAACCGGGGATCTTGTGAACCCAAGTCAATCTTTATGAGACTATTTTGTCTCCATAGGTTCTCACCAAAGACAGAGACATTGCCTCTGAGCCAAAGTGAAGGCCCCCACATCTGGGCAGTTGGTGGCCTAGTGGTTAAGGAAGTGGACTTGGGTCCTCAAGGCCCTTGGTTTGAATCCCCCTATCTCCAAGTTACCTCCTTGGGCGCTCAGAGCTGCCCACTGTTCACTTTGGTGATGGGTTAAATACAGAGGTGACAATTCGTTGTTGTGCAGTGGTGAGAATCACAGTGTGAGTCACAATGACAAGGAGTTTGCTGCAGGTTTATACTGCAATAATAAGTAAATACCAACAAGGAAATAAAAAAAAAAAAATGAAATAAAATTCCTAATTACGCTTTCAACACTTCCACTGCCTCTTTGGTTGCGTCTTGTGTTTCTTAAAAACAACAGTAACAACAGCTGGAGTGGGTTTTGTGAGTTTATTTTTTTTTTCCTTCCACTAATTATTGTTTTCGATATTTCAACAGTTTATGATTACACCCTATTAATTATGTGAATAATTTGTCAACAAACACTACTTTTATTGCTTTAATCATAAACTGTTCACATTCCCCAGATATTAGATTTTGCCGCTACTGGCGTTTGTGATGTCAACATTCAAATCAACATTTGATTGCAACATTTATAAAGGTGTGTTTTTATAATCCACCCTTACATCCCTCTGGCAACGCGATTAAATATCCTGGTGTTGCATCACAACGTCGCTGTATGTGTTTATTTATTTATGTTGTCATGTTTCTGCAGTGATGTCCTGGTGTTCACACACACACACACGTCCGATGTCTCATCTACAGGAATAAATCAGGCCTGGTTTTTATCCTCCCAAATTTCAAGGCCATTCCTGCATCTTTTTTTTTTTTTTTCCACTGTTTTGCTGTTATGGTGATAAAGGATTTTCTTATCTGGGTGTAAAATATGAAGCAGACCTTTAATTTTTGCAGACAGCAGAGCTGGAATGTGTATTTATTGGTGGCGTGACTTTGCCATTTGAGCTCGTCCCAAACTGAGGTGTGAAGTGTGTCAGGTGAGAATTACAGACGTGTGTGATCATTGTAATTATAAAGTTGGCAAATGCTTGTGCGCCATTCATCATCGCACGGAAGTGTCTCGTGTCCTCCAGGCGAGGAGTGAGCCTGACTGATGAGTGCATACGTGTCTGGAGGTGGACGGTGTTGGTCGCAGTAAAGCTCACATTAAGGAATTTAATTTACTTTTCCTTTCCCCAACATAACATACATCATCTCTTTGAAGAGAATAATTTAAAGAATTATGTGTGCGACTTATCAGGGTGCGTGCAGTATCTAAATCACTGCCCCCCAATGGTGTCAAAGCACTTCAGCTGTGAATCAAACGTATGAGTAAACCTCCCCTTTAAATTTAAAGTCACGCTCGCATGCAATGGGCCCCAGAGCATGTTTGTTTTTCCCAGGCTTTATTAGTTCAAGTGTGCAAAAAAAGTCGCTTGAACTGTTTACTAACAGTAGATAATCCTGATACTACCTCCCCAGAAGGGGGCGATGTAGAGGCAGTCTGTGATGCAAAACCAGGAAGCACAATAATGGTAAAAAGTTCTATCACACAATTAGCTCATTAGCAAAACTACTAAAAATATAAATGTGATGATGTAGACAGTAAATGAGAAAAATGAGTGAGACAGTAAATAGAAAAATGATAATGTATTGTTTGGGGGCAGAGGTGGACCACGGAAGCGTCTTGAATCTGTGGGGTTACGGGTTCGAATCCACCGGCTGCCAGGTTAACACTGAGGTCCACTGAGCATGGCACCGTCCCCACTCACTGCTTGCCAGGCTCTCAAAGCTGATCACTAAAGGAAAGCATTTGTCATTGTAACGTTGTGATCCACATCATTGCACACAACGATAAAAATTCACCAAAAAAATCAACTGATAACCCAAAATGAACAGTTGGCAGCTATGAGTGTCTGGGAGCAGTGAGTGGGGGTGATGCCTTGCTCAGTGGCAGCGAGTGGTCTCGAACCTAGAACGGTCAACTTTCCCCAACCACTCGGCCACCACTGCCCTGACTTAAAGGAGTGAGGTAAAGAGAAAATGCAGGCAGAGGACAGGTTTTATGAAGGCCAATACAACATACACCGTTTTTTCATTCAATTCAGAATCGAATACCAAAGTAGGTAATTCGGGATTTGATCCCGTATTAACTAATCGGCATTCGATACCCGCTTTGCATTCACATACAATAAGGGAAGGAATGCGCATTAGTCTAACCATGGTCCAATTTCAATCACGTGGTTATAAATTTATTCAACGTGAATTCTGTCAACAAACGCACGTGCAAATTTGAGGAATAAATGGAGCAGGTTAAAGAAAGATCAAGGCGACATATGAAAGTGAAGAGAAGGAGACACAAAGGAATGAAGAAGATAAGGAGAGAAAATATGAGGACGTTTTTTGTAATCGTAATCATTAGTTTAGGAGCGAATGCGCATTAGTTTGTAATGTGAACGCAAACAGGGAGCGAAACTGGTTTCTCGTCGCAGTGAATACCGAATGAAGTGCCAATGTGAAAACGGCAATAATTGGCCTGAAGTTGTTACGTTTAAGGTCTGTTGTTTTTGCACTCTGGATTATTTTAGTAACCTCGTAACATAACCAAAATTCCATGGAAATCTTTAAAGTTCGTGACATGGACAAAATGTGGTCACTCTTCAGTACGGACTTTGTTGCCCCCTCAACAGAGCATTACTATAAAATATATCCTATGGACATCTGCAACCAGAGCCAGTTATAAGACACAACCTGCTAGAAATGACACATGATACCCCAGAGGTATAAATAAACTTCTATTTATCTTCCAAAATAAAAGAGAAAATGTCACAATATTATGTCTTAAACTGAAAATGAAATATTTTGTCTTCAATCGTGACTCTAGTCTAGATGGAAACAACCTGTTCACAGATGCAATTTTCTCTTCCCTGTCTTAAATATCTGCTTTTCCACGTTTCTCTCATCACTTTCAAACATTCCAAATCACATTTCTACCTCCTGATGGGAAACACGATGGCGATACCTCTGAAAAGTTTGCATGAAGAACCCATACTTCCCTTAGTGAGTGGAACAACTGGGCCAATGGATGTTCTCTCCTCAAATCAGTGATTCATGAGTGTGTTGACAGAGCAGATGATTGAGATAGATGAAGAGACACCTGTGGACTTTAAACCGTGACGTTATTTCGCACCAGCGACTGGGACTATGGTTGAATTCCTCTCTCTCTCTCTCTCTCTGTCAATCCAACCTCTCTTTCCCTCTAAGCGGCAGGAACGTGTGGATGTGCTGACAGATCAGAAAAAATGTGAGTCTGAGGAGGCAGATGGAATCAGATATTTGTCCACCACGCTCCGTGGACTCACCAACACGTTTTACATTCCTTGTCAGAGCTGATGCACCCGCTGCCCTGGAAAGACGTCCGTTAGGGCAGATTTTCCGTGCTCCAACAACAGCCCTTTGCTTTTTATTATAATAACTGTGTTTGAATGAGAACAATGTCAGTTTAAGGCCCGAACCATAAAACCCTGCCGTAAAATATTGAAATTTTTATACTGGACTTTATGTGGAAATAAAGTGTTTCACTAGGTTGTTAGTTTTTTATCTTTCCAAAACTTTCAACTTTCACATATTATTCTCCGTGAGATGAATGGTGCGATAAGATGATTGATAATGCGTGGATTTGGGACTGACGGAGGTGGACTTTCTATTGGTTTAGAGACACTAGGAATAGGCAGAAGACAGGAGGTGGAGGAGTTAGAGATGCTGAGATTCTCTTTAGGAGAGACAAGGATGGACAGGATCAGGAATGAGGTGATTAGAGGGACAACACCAACACAAGAAGGCTTGGAGATAAAGCTAGAGAAGCCAGATTGAGATGGTTTGGACATGTTCAGAGGAGGGACAGTTGATACATTGATAGGAGAATGATCCTAGAGATGGAGCTACCAGGTAGGAGACAAAGAGGAGATTGATGGATGCAGTGAGGGAGGACATGGAAGCAGTTGGAGTTAAAGTTGAGGATACATAGGACAGGGTGAGATGGAAACTGTTGACTCACTGTGGCAACCCCTAAAAAGGATGAGCCAAAAGGAAAAGAAGAAGAAAGAGTTGGACTTTAGGTCATGGCAGAAAGAACAAGATCCTGGATACCAGCGAGAGAAATGGACTTTCTCCCGAGGCTGGCAGGACGCTCCCTTAGAGTTGCAGAACTTAGTAACCTTAGAGGAACTGAAGACATTGAGAGGAGTCAGATGAAATGGCTTGGACCTTCTTGATGCCTCCAACAGAAGTCCAAAATGTTCACCTGTAAGCAACTGGACTTCTTCATGGAGATGAAAGACATTTCATTCCTCCACTGAGGAACTTCTTCAGTTTCTGGTTGATGTCAGAGGGAACTCTGATGTTCTCCTTCTCTTTTTTGAGAGAGGGACTGCTCCTGATGGTGATGAGCAGTTGACATGTCACATGTCCAGATGTGAATGGGAGTTGTTGTGGACACGGCCATCTAGAGAAGACTGCTGTGTTATCGTGGAGCACATGATCTCACTCAGGAGGTGCTCTGGGCCTCTCCCACAGGGAGGAGACCCAGGACACACTAGAGGGACTATGCGGCCCGGGCGACCTGGGAACGCCTCAGGATCCCGGGGTCAGCCGAGGGAAGTGTCCAGGAAGAGGGACATCTGGATATCCCTGCTCAGTCTGTTGATGGATGGATGGACAGAAAAATAACACAATGGATTAAATAAAACTACAATCATGTTAAGTTGTCATCCCCTTAAAATACACTGTACCTCGTGTTACTGTCCAATGAAAAACTCACTCTGCGTCTGTCTTTGCATTCTTTCCCCTTGAAATCCCTGTTTCTATTTTCAACATGGAAAAAATAATAATGAATTCCAACTGATGGCGGCTGACCTGCAGCCAGCTCCATGTTCAAGTATTAAAGGATATCAAATGGAACATATATATAAAAAAAAACGCTGCACGGAGCAGGAAGGTGTGCTTCATCTCCGCAGTGACTCACCACGGATGAACCGCAGGCTCTTTTTCAACACCGTCTGGATGCAGGAAACACAAATAAAAAAAGTATTTAAGGACAAAGGATTAGATCTGATCTCAAACAATACTTTTTAAATCCTATGTCGTATAAAAAAAAACGGTTTAAGTACAGCCCTCAGTCGACCCGGTGACAGATTCACTACCTCGGATGAGTTCACGACGTGGAGTCGGGTCTCCACAATTATCACGTGTTCAAACAGAGTCGGTTCTTCATCACACACAGATGCGGATTGGGCTGACAGAGCTAATTGGGTGAATAAAATGAAAGTGTGATGGAGAAGAAAGTGTGTGTGTGTGTGTGTGATGAACACAGAGCAGACAGAAGTGATTCAATCCGACTCCACGCCGTCCGTCTCCGTCGGGGGAAATGATAGAGTGAGTCTTGATGAATGATTTCTCTGCTTGTGATCTTGGCGGCAGCGTTCTTCCTTCCCACAGGCACATGTGTCCTCTGTCTCCCTTTAATCCCAAATATATTGACATACGTCTAGAGTCGTATTTTATTTTTCTTCAAATCTACTAACTTCTAAACCGTTCTGTTCTCGGCTGTGCCAGTGTATTGTGTTACGAGTGTGTGTCCATATGATTTTTTCTGGTATTGTTTGTTATGGTTTCCAATGAAGAACATTATAAATAAAAGTAAAGCCCAGAGGAAAACCAGATTTTTTCATCTGGGGAAATCTTCTTTTTTTTTTTTTTTTTTTTTTTTTACATCTGTGTGGTCTTCGTCATTGTTTCCAAAAGACTGGGTCTTAAGAGATTTTTTTGGGGGGCGGTTGTCTTTCGGTGTATCGTCTCAGTCAACAATAAACTGTTCTCAATAATGTCCAAAAATGGTCAACGATTTAGGAATAATGTCTACTGAACTGAGTCATGGAAGTTTGTGACTTTATCTAATTAAGGGTCCTCTCCAATAATAAAAAAAATGTTTGGAAAACACTGGTGCAACAAATACTGTATTTGTTGATAAAAGACACGAAAGATAAAAAAAAAAAAAAAATCAGCTTATAACTTCTAGGTTCAGCAGTGGTGGTCTAGTGGTTAAGGAAGCCGTCTTGGACCCGTGAGGCTTCAGGTTCAAGTCCAACCAGCTGCCAGGTTGCCACTGAGTTGCTCTGACCGTAGCACCTTCCAACCCACAGAACTTCTTGTGGGCTCACCACCCACAGGAAGGCCGACGGTGTGGTGCAGTGTGATTTAGGTGGCGCCGGCTGCCTCTCAGACCTGGCAACAGACAAGCAGATGAAGATGAATGAATGAATAAATGAAAGTTGGTTGCTGGGTAACAGCTGCTTTTTAAGCTCGTGGTTTTCTTATTCTGAAAATAATGGATGGCGGGCAAAATGAGGCTCGGGGCCTGACAGTGGTCCATAAAAAAAACTAATGAATTTTCTGTCCCTGTTTCGAATTATACGTCAATAATGTGTCACATGATTAATAATTTTGATGTGATAAATCACAGGCCAGCTCTGTATTGTGTTGTTATACAATTATAATTACCATTATACAATTTCTATATTTTACAAACATGGTTATTCTTCATTAAAACAACACTTGCAGCAGTATTGGGGCAGTTGGTGGCCTAGTGGTTAAGGAAGTAGACTTGGGTCTGCAAGGCCCCCGGTTCGATTCCCTCTATCTCCAAGTTACCACTAAGATGCCTTGAGCATGGTCCCCCCACACTGCTCCCCAGGCGCTGGCTCAGTTTCCCAAAATCATAAATAAAAAATAAAACTTTAATTGCTTTATAATGTTATGCGGTTTTTCTTGAAGACACAAGAAAGTTAAATATATAGAAAAATAGCAAACAGGGTTATGGACCTATCATTAGATGTCTCAGTATGTGTTACATCCCAGTGGGATTACCAGCCACAGGAAGGCTCACAGCATGGTGCAGTGTGATTTGGGTGGCAGTCGTGGAGACTGCTGCCCCTGCAGCCCAGCAAAGGATAAGCAGATGAATGTGTGCGCTACAGTGGGAGAGTGTTGTCTCATGAGGTGACGTCTAAGAACAGTTGATTCTGTTCCTTTACCGTGGAAATCACCTCCTTCATTGAGTCAATGCGCCTCTGGGAACAAGCAGATCCTAAAGTCATTTAAAGTCGAGTAAGAATCAAGGGTTGGTAATTCTCTGTGGTGGCTGTGTCCACAAACCAGACCCACACTGATGTCACATACTGTCATGCACAGTCCAAGACCGAGGGAGAGACTCAAACCCACCATCAGTGCTATTGTGAGTGGAAGCAAACAAGAGTTCTCACAGCTTGTTTGCATAACCAGACTGAAATTGTCGTCCTCCCTCTTAACAAATCCTCCGTTTTTTGTTTTTTTTTTCCTTTTCCTCCGGGAAACCGACCACCACAACAGAGGGCAATTTAGCTGTAAGATATCAGGTCACAATTTCAACAACAACCCTACAATTTGTTTATGGTAATCCATCGGTTTGTGGAATATAATTGTAGATCACACTGGCTGCAGGAGCGAGGTTTGGACCAGTGGAGGCGCTCAGCTGTGAGCAGACAAAGCCATGAATTCAGATTCGTTGTATGATGTCAGAGTGAGAAAAAAATGTATATATAGAAATGGCTGATATTCGATTCTGCCAATATTGGCGAGAAACATTATATCCAATTCCAATCAGGGTTATAATAGTTTTGGATTTTACAGTGTAGTTTCGTTTTAGTTAGTTTTGCCTTTTAGCACATTAGTTTTAGTTAGTTGTAGTTATTCGTAAAAGCAACTAATTTAGTCTTAGTTAGTTTTAGTTTTGTCCAAAATGTTTAGTTTTAGTTTAGTTTTAATTAGTTTTAGTTTTAGTATTCTGCGAGGGTTGGAACAAAGACGAAAACGAAGGGTTGTTCATTTCTAATTTCAGTTCGTTTTGTTAGGACTCATTTTCGTTTTAGTTAGTTATAGTTTTTTTTTAATTAATTATTGTTTTAGTTAGTTTCAGTTAACGAAGGGTTTTTTTTCAGTGATCGTTTGCTACACCAGTCGGTCATGCCAAGAATTACGAAAGAGTTTGAGGATGTAATGTCTTATTTTCAACAAGATGGTTCTGCCCATCCGTCACCATGTTCAATCCTTCCTTGATGAGATCTTGCAAAACAGGTGGATATGAAGAAGTAAAGGACAAAGACTAGTTTATGAAACCTGCAACAGTCACTGAATTGAAACCAGCCATTGAACATGAATTCACGCAAATACGACAAGAACTCCTTGGTGATGCGTGTGATTCCATTTGTTGACGTTGTCAGCGGAGACGGAACCGGGAAAACACACGTCAGTTTGAGAACAGACGCCGACAAAAACAAGCAAATGACTTTTGCAAATTCTTATACATTTTTAAAAAGGAACTTTTTTTAACAACAAAACAGTATTTTGCACTTATTACATAACTATATATATATATATATATTTACGTACATATATAAGTATCTCTTTATAAATATACATGTACTGGTTGTATAAATATATACATATGTCTAGATAGATAAATA
This sequence comes from Paraplagusia blochii, assembly GCA_016785265.1. Lineage (NCBI taxonomy): Eukaryota > Metazoa > Chordata > Actinopteri > Pleuronectiformes > Cynoglossidae > Paraplagusia > Paraplagusia blochii. Next base: position 178,680 of record JAFBJS010001020.1, on the reverse strand, counting down.
AAGGTGTATACTTATATACACATATAAACATATATTTATATATTTATATATTTAAACACACATATATAAATCTATACACATTTTCACATAAACACACATATTTACACACACATATATATATTCATATATACAGTATAAACATAGAAATATATATATCAGGTCTGCACTTAGGTGCTCTCAGCATAGCGAACGTCCGAGTGGAGACTGCTGTGCTTGCGACCCATTAAGAAATAAAAATATACATAAACATGAGTTTATTTATACATATATAAATATAATACATATATGTTGTAAACTAAGTTGCTGCCTCATCCTTCATCCACAGCTTCCATCTACGTCTTTCGCCCACCAGCCTACGACGCCCAGCCTTGAAAATCGCACTAGTGATGAAATGGTCTGTCCCTGTGTACAATCGCTGTAACTCCAAAAAATTAATTACTCCAGGGAAGATAAGAGTGTTTGGGGGTGGGGGGACTAGAAGGGAGGGGGACGTTGGACATGTGTCTGTATGACTTCACAGGCAGCCAGAACAGACATGTTTAGGTAGGGGGCCGTGGAAAAACATACGCCAGCACTGACAAGTGGCCTTTTCATGTGCTGTAATGTTGTGTTAATGAGTTAAACAAGCGTCGCTGTGTAAGAAAAAGCTCCACATCACAGAGTGAGTCACCGTCAGCAGCTGTGGATTTCAACATAAACACACACATACAGGCGCAGGGCACATGTGAGAACAAGCAGTGATAGTGACAGAGGACTACAAGTAGGCCACTCACACCTACAGCTCACATGTTGACACCTTCTGGTTGAAGGGTCAGCTCAACATGAACACCTGCACACATCATGGGAGCAGCTCGTGGACTCAGAGAAGAGAACAGAGGTGAGCAGGTCCGTCTCCTCCACCCTCGGTGCGATGTGGGAAGAGGGATGCTCTGTGCGTGCAGAGCATCCATTCATCATTGCCTCAAGCCCTGTGTTGTCTGGCCAATACAACCCCAACCCCACCCCCAAGAAAAGCTCGGAGACGAATCGTCAGCTCCTGTAGGACGGGTGTTCAGTTATCTATCACAGTGTAGAAAGGGGTTGACGCACTTCGAGTCCCGTTAATCACCGCACTGCAAAACCCCTGTTGGTTTAACCTAATGGACATAATGGACATGTAGGCTGTCTGTGGGTCCTCTGAGTAAATGAGGGGTGAGCATCAAAAGACTGAGGCGGACTGAGTTGAATTTGGAAATGTGTTTCTGTTTCATGTTTGGGAAAAAAAATGAAAATGTTCTAAGACTGATGCCATTTTAAGGTTTAGTTTTGTCTTTGTTTTATTTGGTCAGATTCTGTGATAGAAGAGAGTCAGCTGAGGTGAAGGGAAAGGTTTACAGGACAGTTGTGAGACCAGTCATGATCGATGGATTAGAGACACTAGGAATAGGTAGAAGACAGGAGACAGAGCTGAAGGTGGAGGAGCTAAAGATGCTGAGATTCTCTTTAGGAGAGACAAGGATGGACAGGATCAGGAATGAGGTGATTAGAGGGACAACACAGACAGGAAGGTTTGGAGAAAAACTGGAAGAATGATCCTAGAGATGGAGCTACCAGGTAGGAGACAAAGAGGAGATTGATGGATGCAGTGAGGGAGGACATGGAGGTAGTTGGAGTCAGAGTAGAAGATACAAAGGACAGGGGGAGATGGAAATCTCTGTCTCGCTGTGGCCCCTGAAAAGGGGGACAAGCCGGGAGGAAAATATGAAGTTTTATTTGGTCGGATTTTTCAATTCCCAAAATCATATCATCAATTTTAAAATAATGCATCAGAAAGCAATAAATACATTCTTACACCTTTAGGAAGAAAGGAAATTGAACCCATCACCAAGGTGAACATCAGGCAGCTTTGAGCGCCCGGGGAGCAGTGTGTGGGGACAGTGCCATGCTCAGTGGACCTCAGTGGTAACCTGGCAGCTGGTGGATTCAAACCTGGAACCCTCCGGACCAAGTCCGGTTCCATAACCACAAGACACATCTGAACTCCAGTCAGATGTGTATAAGAGACAGGCCATGATGGATGGATTAGAGACACTAGGAATAGACAGGAGACAGAGCTGGAGGTGGAGGAGTTAAAGATCCTGAGGTTCTCTTTAGGAGAGACAAGGATGGACAGGATCAGGAATGAGGTGATTAGAGGGACAACACAGCCAAGAAGCCAGATTGAGATGGTTTGGACATGTTCAGAGGAGGGAAAGTGGATACATTGGTAGAAGAATGATCCTAGAGATGGAGCGACCAGGTGGGAGACAATGAGGAGATTGATGGATGCAGTGGGGAGGACATGGAGGTAGTTGGAGTCAGAGTAGAAGAGTGGTTTCCAACTGGTCTCACTCTGAGACCCCACATTCTCCTGTGGTCATTAAGTCGCCACCTATTCAAACCAAGCAAATGAATTTCTAAAAAAAAAAAAGCCTTTGAAAAATCCCTTTTCACATCTTTTTACCTTTCAAAATAAGAGATACATTGGTCAAAGAATGCTAGAGTTGGAGCAACGAGATAGGAGACGAAGAGGAGATTGATGGATGCAGTTAGAGAGGACATGGAGGTAGAGTTGAGGATAAAAAGGACAGGGAGAGATGGAAATCATCGACTCGCTGTGGCAACCCCTGAAAAAAGGGACAAGCCGAAAGGAAAAGAAAAGGTTTTATTTGGTCGGATTTTTCAATTCTCAAAAGAAACCTCAAACGATCAATTTAAAAATAATGCATTAGTTAGCAGCGCACTGGGGAAAAATGTTAGAGTCAAATTCAATTACCTTAAGTGGAGCGAGCTCAAAGACCAGCAGGTCTGTTTCAAATCGAGCTCGTTCTCTTCTCACAAAACACTCATTTCTACCTCGCCGGACGTAACTGGAGCTCAGCGACGGTGTCACCGGGATTAGAACTTTCACCAACAAAGGTTGCCATCAACACCTGGTGTTTGTAACTCAGCACAGCGGCGTTACTGTAGATGCCAAATTATCACCGACTGTCAGTGCCTCTCTTATGCAGGGACAGAGATTTCCTGCCGTTGAAGTCCTTTCGGGGACTCCCAAGAATCCAGTTTCACTTTGAACTTCAGAAGAACCTACCGGTCTTTGTCCTGCAGAGACGGAATTCACTGGAAAGCTTCCCTTTCAGCTCCAGGCTTCATTTTAATATCCATTACAGATAAATATTACCTCTAGGAAGTGGAGGAAACCCAGACATCCATGTGTCAAACAGTGCAGCCCCTGCTAATATCCATGTGCAATTTATCTCCCGGCTTCGACCGAGGGATTCATTTTCCCCCACATGAACACTTAGGACATGCACACTTTTCCTCATGTGGAGCCCCTTGACATATTTGGTTTTATGCAAACTTTAAGACGTTCCCATGCACTCCTGGTTGGAGAGGGCTGTACCTCAACGTGTGCTAACACTAAAAGGACAGGTAAATTACATAATGAGATGGAGAACGGGGCCGATGTAACAAGAAATAAGCAAACCCGACACGACTGCCTTCATAGTCTGCGACAGGTCCAAATGAATGGCCCATTTCTCTAATGTGGAACGGGAACGGGGGCCTCAGATACTTCAAATGTTTCAAATTCAGCAAAACACTGACCTCCCTTCAGAGAGCTGCAAAAATAAATCTACAGTCACACACTCTGACCACAGGAAAGGAGAAAAATGGGCCTTGTCTGCACTCGCTGGCTTTCTCACCAGCACGTGAGACAAAGTGGAAAAATGTGTTCTGCTCTGCATGCTTGCATTATCCCTGCATGCTTTCCCGTACGTCTGCGGAACATACGTACACACAGAATACCTGCGTGCCATTTGTGTTAAAGAACGAAAAAAAAAAAAAAGACGTTTGCCGGTTTAATGGGATATTTAATGGGATATTGCATGTATTTGCATCCGTGCTAATGGTACCACTTAATGACCGCTGGTACCACTGGTGTGTGTGAATATCTGTTTTCTCCATTTTCTGGTTCCCTCTCGTGTCTTGTTCTCCGTTTCATCTCCCACTGTCAGTCTGCCCACTAGGCCAACGTCTCTGGCCATCAGCCATCAAGAGGCCACTTTCTGGCTCCAGTTGTTTGTGCTGAAAAATCCCAACTTGAACTCATCGCTCGTCCCAGTTTTTCCCAAAAACCCTTTCTTGGATAAAGAATGTTAAAAGGACCGAGAGGCTGGAGAAAAGCAACGTATATTTAAGACGGTAATCATATAGTCTATGTAGGGCAGTGAATATAGGTTAACTCAATTTGATTAGTCATGACTCTAGACTTTATTACAACTGTGTGTCTGGTGCAAACCAATACATCAAGAGTTTGGGAGATATTTTTAAAGAGAGAGTTTGTGGTAAACAAAAATTTACCCGTGTGAATAGCTTTTACGTCCAGAGCAAATTTGTGTCTTTTCCGTCTTCGCTAATTTAAGTATTAGTTTCTTTTACCGTATCTTCACGACTATAAGGCGCACATTAAAGTCTTAGAATTTCTTCAAAATGTGCAGCACGCCCTATAGTGCAGTGCCCCCTGTCTGTGTTGTTGTTGTAAGGCGGACGTAGTAGAGGACACCATCAGGCCGTTAAAGGGGGAAGTGTTGGCGTTGTTTTGCTGCCATTCTATTTTTAAATAAGTACACTTGTATGCTTGTGTGTTGTTGTAAGGCGGATGTAGCAGAGGACACCATGAGAACGTTAAAGGGGGAAGTAAAAGGGGAGTAGAAAACTGTGACTGCTCCACAATTTCACAATTTGAAAGCACTTCCTAAATGTGAAAGCAACATCACTTGAGTTCATTTACGTTGAGATCGCGTGAACTTTAACAGGATTAAAGTTGATCGGAATTAGCTGATAGACAATTTTGTCTGCAACTTGTCCAGAATTCTGTTTAACGGAGGTGCAGGCAAACTAAGGCTCGGGGGCCGGATATGGCCCATTCAGTTTTGTAATCTGGCCCGCCCAACTCTTCTAGCATTTTAGCCTTCATGCATGATTGTGGGTAACAGCAGAAAAATCTGGATATTTGCCAGTGTGAATAGTTTTTATGTCCAGAGCAATATTGTGTATTTCCCGTCTTCGCTAATTCAAGTTTAGATTCTTAAAAAATTTTGGAAAGCAATTAATAAATGGGAAAGTAATATCATTCAACTTTATTTACGTTGAGTTCGTGTGAACCAATCAGGAATAAAGTTGATCGGAATTAGCTAGGTCGGCCGAACTCATCCAGCATAGAGATAGAAGGAACTTTATTAATCCCTGGGGAATGTCCTTTCGGAAATTATAGGTATCCTTTAGAAAAATATGGCCTTCCGCCTTCATATCCGCCTTCATGTATGATTTCATGTCATAAATGTTAGTTCACACGATGTCGCCCTCTATCTGCTACTAAACTGTACCCTATGTTAAATTTTAGAAAAGTATAATATTATCCGATATTTCAGACACAACCGCAGCATTACTACATACTCTTACGGTTGTATTGTGTCTACTTGGCGAGCCCTTCTGTGATATTCCAGGTTCTCTGGTTTATTTATTATTCTACTACAGTGTTTATTTATTTCTATCCAAGATTCCTGTATCACATGACATGTTAGGTCCAACGGTATAAATCCTGGAATTCCTCGTCTTCAAAAGAACTTCAACTGTTGCTGAAGACCTATTGTATTGCACACATGTGCGTCTAACCTGAAACATAGATGCAGCCGTGAGCCTGAGGCACGTATGGCCGACTACAACAATAAAGGTTAAGAAAGTTCCCCATGCAAAAAGTTCAAGCCCATAACTCTTTTTTTTGTCTTCCAAACCTCCGCTTTCCAGTCAAGGCTTCTTAACTCATGTCACTCAGCCCGTGAGTTTGCCTGCAGAGACAAGGAAACCATAAAACCATGAAGTGCTTCTTTTTCTCCCCCTCGACACATTTCTCTTTCGACAGAAGCTTTTTCGCACACTGAGACGGCAGCGGCGAGTCGGCAGGAGGAGGCTGATGGAGAGGGCCACCTGAACAAACCCAGTGTGGAACCGGGCAGCCGGGACAGCCAGACCCGGCCAGATTTATGATCCTCTACCCTTCTTTTCCCACACAGAGGCCCCTCTCTGGAGCTCCTAGATGTACTGGACCTTGACTGATTCGTTTGTCACCTCTGTCTCCCATTCTCTCCTCTCCTGTTCCACTTCCTCATTTCATGTCTTCCTCTCATTTTTCGCCTTTCTTTAATTCCCAAAGACTTCCGAAGCAGCTGTTTTTCCAACATATCTAAAGTCCAGATGCTGTTTCAGAAGCCTTGACACCTTTACTCCATATTGTATCGTACCAGAAACTGGATGTAAGTGATCATGAGGTCAATCCTCACTTTGACTGTTTCTTCAATACATTTCCATAGTGTTGGGGAAACTCTTTGCACTTGCATCGTCTACAAAAGGTCCAAAAAAATTCTGAGCTTAGTAGCAGATGGATTGTGCATTAGTGTAAACGAAAAAATAAATTTGAATTAAACTAATGCATATGCTGTCTATGAATGTTGTAAAATGTTGTACAATAATCTGTGTTACTGGGTCACATAAAGGGAACAATCTCCACAACCAAATCCCAAGAGCCCAGTGGAGGAGCTAAATGCCACAACTGGGATTCGATTTTGTCCAGGAGGTTATAGTTAGTGTCCCTGTCACATCAGTGACCCTGGGCCAAAGCTCAACCAGTAGTATTGTCATTATAAAATAAATATAAAACACATAAGAAAAACAGGATTTCAACAAGTTTGGGCACCTAGATTAGAGAGCCAAATGGGCGCTATCTGTTTCTCGCTGTTTCTCTAGCAATTCGACAAAAAAAGTACTTTCAGCAAATTTCCATCTGACAAATATCCAGTGTTGGGCAAGTTACTTTAAAAAAGTTACTTATTACTTTACCAGTTACTGCTCTGAAAAAGTAACTACTTACATTACTAGTTACTGAATTATAAAAGTAACTAATAACTACTTACTTTACTTTAAAAAGAATAAAAAAACACAATAAAAAAGTTTAGTGTTCTGTTCTGTAGCAACTATCACAATGAAACTTAGTGGTACAATAAAAACAAAATAGATCTTTAGACATTTTGACATTTTAACAGTATCATAACCCCAACTTGCCACTTGCCATCAAACCAGGGAGTGCACCAAAAAAAAAAATGGCGTAAAGGTAAACAACAACGTAGCAGTGCTAAAATGACTATATAGAGTGACTACGTTCTTAGAGCAATGTAAAGTTTACAACTGGTTTTGGCAATGTGCAAGTAAGACAACTGCACTCACGCAAAGCCAAAAGATCCGCCCAGGTCTCTTTCTGATTGGCTTAGCCTGAAATGTTAACCTATGTCATCCAATCATCGCTCATTTTCAACACATCGGTTCGGTTAGTGTGCTGGCCGTGTCTTTCCATGGCCGGGAGAAAACTGTCCATTTGGACCACAGATATCAACGAGTAACAAGCCCCTTTACGCCACAGTAACAGCAACAGTTATTGAATGGTAAAAGTAACACATTAGTAACGCATTATGTTATTGGTTACCAAGAAAAGTAGTTTCATTAAGAAACGGCGTCACAAGTAACGCATTTGCCCCAACACTGCAACAACGTTTCGATTGCTGCACCCATATAGAGTTGGAAAATCCAGCAGGCATCAGCCCTCCTCACAGTGGGACCAGCAATATCTCCAGATAAGGCCAACAGTGTTGAGTAAACTGCATTGCTGCCCATGCAGCACGGCTGAGAGCTGAGACCTCAGAGATGGACGTGTTTATTCTGCAGTTAATCACCATGTCTGATGCGGCCTCTCTGGACGTGTGATGGGGGAAATGCCGGCTAAATGCAGTCACCACGGCCCTAATGAGGTGGTTTCGCTGCTGCTGCGCGCCTTTGGCCATACACTGTAATTCAGAAACATCAACTCCATAGTTCCCCCGGCCAGCTTGCGTCATAAGTGCGTTTGTCCGCATTCACCATGTCGCCCGCAACCCTGTGAACCGTACCGAGGGCCCGCCGGAGAGACCGGTGTCCAATGGGCCGTCAATCACGGCAGAGTGTGTGGTTTGAAAATGAGGAGAACTGCGACAGCGTGAACACTAATGGAGAACAAGGAATTCCATAGTTTGACCGCTTTTTCGTGGGGCAAGCGTCAAGCCTACCGTCGATGAGCGTAAAATCCCTTCCCCTCAGCCGCGAACTGTGTAACTGTTTTACATCCACCAGACAGTGAAACAGGCCTTGTTCCTCTCCCTCGGTTCTAATGGTACGGCGGTGCTGTTCTTGGAAGGGACATCGCTGCTGTAGCTGCTCCCCTCACTAATGGTTAAACAGCATGGCCATGCCATGCTGGCTAATGACAGGTTAGACTTATTCCACTGAAGTGGGGCTTTTCAAAATCAACGATGCACAGAGAGCAGAGCAGCCACCTCCCAAGACAGCTGAGGTGCTGTGAGGACACCGTCTACAAGCCCAAGAATGTTCACGTCTAATAACCAGCACTTTGTCTCCAGCAGGTTTTCACAGTGACTGACAATGTGGAGCTAACCGCACACAAAGTCTCGGATTCTTTGCAGCATTTATCTTCTAAAATTTCTCCAAACATCTCCGCTTCTTCTGTCACACTTGCAGAGGTTTCGTCTTTCAGCTTCTCTGGTCATTATTCTGTATTGTCTGAAGCTACAGCTACATTTTTGACTACGGACCAACTTAAAGTTTAGACCATTCAAACTCAGACTTATCTTCTTTTCTTTCATTCCGATCTATGGTAAAGTTGACACGTCCTAGAATGAACTTCAGTGTGTTTTCTGTGTATTCCCCAGAAACGTTTGCCTAAAATCTAAACTAAATCCCTTCCAGATTCAAAGGAAGAACATCTGACATTTACACCCACTTTACCCTCCCTTCATTGAAAAATCAGAGGAGAACAAATGTGTTACATTTGTTTGTATTTAAAAACAGAAGGGGGGAAGCATTCTGTTTGACTTAGTATTTGTTTAGCCGTATTATTAGGACAGCAAACTTTTCCGAGTCGGCATGTGAGCCACATTTTAGGGCTTTTTATATTTCCCCGGAGGCGGCTAAAATGTAAGAGGACCTCCACCTAATCCCACTGAGAGGTGATGCAAGGGAGGTAAAGGGGTCGCAAAGTGAAAGGGGAATTTTGTGCACACCATCCATCATTTCCAGCAAGCAGCACATGAATGTGTGCAAATGTGCATGAAAAAAGGCACATTCGAGTGTGCAGCGGTATGTGTGCATCAAAGGTGTGCATTCACTCAAACGGCCTCTCTCTGGGATCTGTGACTCTCAGAGCCTTTTCCCAGAGCCCAGACCTTAGATCTGTTTCTGCCCCTCGGTAGATCTACTTCCATCCACACTTCCTTAGCAGGAAAAGGTGGGGAAGAAAAAAAAGAATGTGTCTTTTCATCAAGACTGGCGTGGCATGAATATTTCAAAGAGGCAACTTGATTCCTCGGTGCCCCCTCAACTTTAAGAACTCTTGCTGAACTGGAGCACGCAGTCCGGGACTTGGATTTTTTTTTTTTTGTTTTTACATCACCTGCTTAATGCATAGGCACCAGAAGCACGGGATGTGACCCGCTTTTTGGGTTCGCTAAATGTTGCTGAGAATTTGAATTTGGCTTTGGTATCATCTGGGGTGCTCCAGATTGTCGTTTTAAAAGTAAAAGTAATAAAAGTAACTAATAACTAGTTACTTTACTTTAAAAACATAAAAAAGTTTAGTGTTTTGTTCTGTAGCAACAACAAAAACAAAATAGATGTTTAGACATTTTGACAGGCATCTTTATTGTATTTGCCACTTGCCGTCATCTTGCTTGTGGGTGTGTGCTGCTGTACCACGTCGCGTGTGTGTGAGAGACTGTTTATTTCCCTATAAGGCAAGAAGACCCGCCCAGGTCTCTTTTATGATTGGCTTAGTCTGAAATGTTAAGTTATATCCACCTTTCATCGCTCCTTTTCAACGCAAAGGTTGAGTTAGTTTGCACGGCCGTCTTTCACTCATGTTACCACACATTCTTCCTTCCATTTGGGGCGTTACTGAATGGGAAAAGTAACACGTTACGTTATTAGTTACCTAGAAAAGTAGTTTTGTTACGTAACGGCGTTACAAGTAATGCGTTATTCCCAACACTGGTTATAACCGATAAACAATTGACTTTATGTTGCTTCAACATTTCTACTTTGTCTGACACAACAGCTAGAATACCTGGAGAACACGTACAGTTTGCTGAAACACATTGTTCGGATATCAGTGCTGAAGCGCAAAGATCTCGAAGACATGTTGTTTAAACGGGTAAAATAATGTATGAGATCATTGTTTTTCACTGTCTGAAATTGCAACTTGATAACTCAGTTCCAAGAAGCACTATTTAGGGCGTCTGTTGGTTCAATGTTAGAGAACGGTTCTGGACCTGTTCTGCTGCTGCTGGACTGCCTCCCTGGTTCTTTTCTCACTGACCCCGTCTGCATGTTACTGGTGCCAGACCTGTCACTGAGAACGGGCTTTGGTGTGGAAAACCATTAGTACAAGTCCAGACATGTGCTGTCATTGTTGATTGTGCGTGGATGGAGAGGTTGGGTGCGCCTGTGGACATACCAAACATTCCTGTATGGCAATAAAGCCAAATCTATGGTAGGGGGGGGGGACGGGGGGGGGGGGGGGGGGGGGGGGGGGGGGGGGGGGGGGGGGGGGGTTGTTGAGTGATACCTGGGCTGCAGAGAGTGAGAGGTAGAAGATGGGGAAGAGGTGATGACACTGGAGCTGGGAAAGAATAATTTTACCTTGGGTCCATTTTGGGGTCGGACTAAGTTAAATGGGTTGAGTCCCACATTTGGATTCAGCAAAAAAAAAAATGTCCTGCTTCACACGCAGATAGACAGATCTAATAAACCCTGAGTGGTTTTTCTTCCACGTTGCCCTGAGTGAATGTGCATCAAACATTCCTGTCAAATGGTATGTTACTGATTCCTGCAGTGTTTCACCGCCAACACACAGTCGTGTTGTTATTGTACATGTTCCTAGTGGCTGCCCAGCATGTCACATTGGTATGATATCTCCACAGTTGTTTGGGTTTAGAAACTTGTCCAATATGCTGGGTAAGGCATGGGCCAAACACAGAGGCTGCAGATCCAGAGCAGATAACAATTGCACATCCTAAACACACACACACACACACACACATACCATAAACCTCTTGAACCCGTGGAACGATATGTTCCTTTGGTCACATGGCTAAAAAGAAAATTCTCCAACAACCTACATGACGGAGGCTGAAACTGATTGGTCTGTGACCACTTCAATGATTCGTTGGTCTCTGTAGGGTTTATACAGTTATGAGTTGCCAGCAACAAAGCAACACAGTTACATTTTAATTTACTGTCAGCCCTTAAATTACAGTGATGGGAAGATTTTCTAGAAGTACATTTTCTTCAATTTCTTGTTCATTTTAATGCCTGTTTCCACTAAAGGTACATTGGTTTGGAGAAATATAACGATACCAACAAAGAGCTGAGATCTAGACATTTTCCATGGTTTGATAGTAACCAGAATCCCCTCAGTTCAATAGCTTTTAGGTATTCCTTGTATTCCTGTCCATTGTATTCTTCAGGTTATATACTGTACCTGAAGTGGTCACTAGTCATTAAAATGAGCAAGAAATTTAAGAAAACAAGGTTGGTCTAATGATTTTTCCATGACTGTATGTCAAAGTTCTGTCCCTGCTTGGTCTTTATGCCTGAACTATAGCTTGATCTTCTTTTTCTTCTCTGCCTTTCAGCTTGTCCCTTTTTCAGGGGTTGCCTCAGCGAGTCAACAATTTCCATCTCCCCCTGTCCTCTCTATATTTCTATCTTAACTTCAACTACCTCCATGTCCTCCCTCACTGCATCCATCAATCTCCTCTTTGTCTTCTACCTGGTAGCTCCATCTCTAGGATCATTCTTCTACCAATGTATC
>JAFBJS010001020.1:149982-166673 GCA_016785265.1 Paraplagusia blochii | reverse complement strand
TCCCTCCTCTGAACATGTCCAAACCATCTCCATCTGTCTTCTCTAGCTTTTTCTCCAAACCTTCCTGTCTGTGTTGTCCCTCTGATCACCTCATTCCTGGTCCTGTCCATCCTTGTCTCTCTGAAAAAGAGTCTCAGCATCTTTAACTCCTCCACCTCCAGCTGTGTCTGTCTTCTACCTATTCCTAGTGTCTCTAATCCATCCATCATGGCTGGTCTCACAACTGTCCTGTGACCTATAGCTCAAAGTAGGACATAGAAACATCAGAGTCCAACCCACACATGCGAGCCATAATAAAGAAAACAATAAAAGCAAATGTAACACAATCCTATATGTCAATCCTGTATGATATACAAATGGAAAACGTAAACAAAGAGGTCATCCACGTATGGGGTCATGTGAAGATATAAAGATCTTCATCAAATCCACTCACCAACTAGTTCCAGTGCAAACTCTTTGGTGAATTTTTATGCCGTATTTGGAAGAAATGGAACAAGACTTTATAAAATTGATTTTCATAAGATAAGGAAATAACCACAAAAACACGCCGTAGGTCAAAGACGTCATAGCCGAGGACCCCGTACTGTGTTATGTGGAGATGGGGCATTTGCTATTTCGGCATGCTGTGAAATTATATTTCCAAGGTTGGGATGGCAGATGTTATGTACTCATTAAATATTCATAGAATTACCCGCGGCTACACAAAATGAAGAGGGAAACGGTGCAAACATACTGGGTTGGTGATTTCTAATAAAAGGTTGCACATTGTTATCTTAAAATCAGGAATATTTCAAAACTAAAACGCAAGCATTTGCCAATCTCTAGGAGACGGAAGTGAATGTTATTCAGTCCTGTGTATTCCAAATTGGTCAACGATGACAACATATTAGTCCAAGTATTTGCAATTTAGCATTTAATTTCCTCCAAATTGGATTCATATTTCCACCTTAATGACGTAAATGGGTTCAATTTTGATTTTGTGGACTGATATTGTTTGGAAACACTTCTGGATCTTGATATGTTTGTCACTACAATATTGCAACAACAACAAAAAAAAAACACCCTAATTTTGGGAAAAATAAAATCTCTGCTCCGCAGGAACCAGGTGTTGGCTGCACATATCAATAAATCTGATCGTCAGAATCGCTTGAAGGAGCGTCACTTGTTGAGCACGGCTTCATTCGGAAGAAAACATCGCACAATGAACCTCTGTTTCGGATTTGTGCACAGCTTGACGTTTTGTGTGTACAGTTCTCTGGCTGGCATTTAGGCCTTTAGGAGAACCCAGTGGGGTTCTGTGATTCTGCGATACAGTGTGAAAGAACACAGATGGTCGAATATCCAGACCTTGGACACGTACCAGCTTCTAGCGGAGAAGAGACATTGTTGTCCCATGTTTAACCCCTGAACATAAAAACTTTAGTTATGGAGTTAATTCAAAACCTTTGAGTTTTCAGTTCAAACAGAACAATGCTGCTATTATAGAAAACACAAAAGTTCAGATTTTTAGTTTTGTAGATCTGAAACTTTATCGTTTTTTTCCCTGTAGTTAGTTAAAATCAGACTTACTTGAGATTTTCTGGTCACAAAAAAAATGTTAGAAAGGATAATATTGATTACTTTAACCCAGGGCTGTCAAACATACGGCCCACGGGTGGGAAGTGGCCCGCAAGGAGGTCCGATCAGGCCCGCAGGATAATTGGAAAGCGAAAAAATGCATAAAAGACATGGTTTTAATATTTTTAAACAAATGCAATTCAAGAATTATCCACTAGGGTAACTGTAACTACCCACTATTTTGGTCAGAGTAGAAGACAAGCCACATCCCTGAGACAGAACAAATAGCAGACATTATCAATGTCCTCAGCCAAAATATCATTATCAAGACAGAGATAAAGAGACGTGGTTCAAAGAAAAATGAACCACGTCCTATTTATTTACGCAAACGCACGGGAAACCTTTTGTGCTAGGTGTGTTTGTATTGTGTATTTGTGTATTTTTGTGACACACAAAAATATGACAGGTCCACCACACTTGACATCTACCCAGGGTGTACGTGGCCCGCTATGTGAAATGAGTTTGACAACCCTGCTTTAACCATTTGTTACACACTACAGAGAGTAGCAATTGTTGACCAAGGTCAAGAAAAATAAATACATTTATAATGAGGTATCTACTCTACTTTAACTAGTAATTTCCACATTCTTCAAAGCAAAAACCACTTGAAGTTCTGATGAATGTGATAGAATCCAGGTCTGTAATTAGCCTCGCGTCACAGACTGTTCTCAACTAATAAACCAGAGATTACATCTTGGTCTTCCAATGAGTCTCCTGTTAGATTTAATGGGATTCTTTGACATTATCTTTGGGTCTAATGGACGTGGACCAGGGTCTAATTGTCAGTGGACCAAGCTCCAACATGCACAGGGTCTTCAGTCTGTGAAGTGCGGCCTGAAGCTGATTTATTCCTGATACTGTGTGTGTGTTAAAAGAGAGAAAGACTAACTTTGGACCAACTGACAAGACGAAAAGACAAATGGTTAAAGGCTCAACTGTAGATCAGACCCTCACAGCTTCAGTTGTGCTGCCAGTGACGCGCAATAGAGCTGTTTTACTGGCCTGAGATGAAGTGCTAATGTACAAAGGGATTCCAGAAATGTCAGGGGAGATGGAGCCTGCAGCCTACAGCCAGGTAGGCTTTCTAAACATCCTCACGCAGCTGGCACACAGCTGTGTCTTGGCTGCTCAGGATGCTGAGGCTACAACCACCTGTGATCCTGCGCAGACAGAAATAAACAGCGTGTGTTGAAAAGCGTAATGAAAATAAATCGTAAAGTTGTTTTTGCCAATTTTTCAAATTCAGCGCACGTCCAACTAATGATAATCTTTAAAGATAGTCTGAGAGAAAAAAAAAAAATCCAGTAATCCAGCCATCCATCCATCTGCTTATCTGTTACTGGGTTGGGCGGAGGGGGGGAATCACACTGCACGGTATCAGCCAATCATGAATCTTCCCGCGTGGAGGTGGCTAGCACACTGGTCCAACAAGGAGAGCAAGGAAGATTCACCTTGTCTTTTATTTTGAAAATGCACATTTTGTTCACACTGATACCTTCAATAACTCACAATAATGACTACTAGGAATTATCTGTGTAACTCGGTAACTCGCAATGACATGAAATGACTATCCATCCATCCATCTTCATCCTCTTATCCAGAACCAGAAGGTTGTTGGGTCACCATTCAGAGGAGGGATACCCAGATTTTCCTCTCCCTAGACACTTCCTTCAGCTCATCTGAAAGGAACCAGAGGCGTTCCCAGGCTAGGAGGTCAACATAGTTGCTCCAATCGTGTCCTGGGTCTTCCTGTGGATCTCCCCCCAGTGGGACGGAACCTGAACAACTCCCTTGGGGGGCGTCAGGGGGCATCCGATATAAATGCCCGAGCCACTTCGACTGACTCCTCTTGATGTGAAGGAGCAGCAGCTTCTTTGGATGACAGAGCTTCTCACCTTATCTCTAAGGGAGCGCCCTGCCACCCTACACAAAAACTCGCTTCTAGGATTGCGTTCTTTCGGTCATGACCCGAGGTTCATGACCATAGGTAAGGGTAGGACCCTAGATTGACCGGTATATTGAGAGCTTCACCTCTTTCTTAACTATGACGGCCGATGCGCGGCCGCTGCCCCAATCCGCCTGTCAATCTCACGTTCCATCCTTCCCTCACTCGTGAACATGACCCCTAGATACTTAAACTCTTCCACTTAAGGCAGGGCTTCGCCCCCCCAAAAGACTGTTCTATCTATTTGTTGTGATTCTCACTTCTGTACACAACATAGTGTGACCCCAGTGATTGGGGCATGCTCGCTGCACCTTGGTGGTAACTTGGCAGCTGGTGGATTTGAACCTGCAACCCTGTGGTCAGTTTCAGTTAGGTTCAAATGATATTGAACTAAGACATGGTATGAGATATGATTTCAAGTACAGTACAGAACAGTTTCCATGTCGGACCAACGACCAATGACCCTCTTAGATGCTTTTTGGAGTTGTGTTACCAAAATCATTGGTGAAAACAGTTCACTGCAGGCTAAAGTTCAGTCCATGAGTGTGTACCAGAACATCTGCTGGTGGGACTCACTGAGGACAGTTTCTGGGCTCATGGTCACTCTGCAGGATGGAATTGGAACCAATTGACCGCCCTCATGGTGATATGCTGTGATGGATAACGTCTAAATATCTCGGCTTTTACACAGTGCTAGACATGAAGGGTGAGGACTGCATTTGATCACGCAGGCTCACAATGATCAAATGAAGCGCACTGCAGCATCTGGATCAGTGCAATATCAAGGCTCCTCTTGTGCAAAATGAAAAAGGAAGTGCAAATCCTCTGACGTTAAAATGCGAAGCTGCGGCCAGCAGCCACATCTATGAATGATGAAAAGAGAAGGAAACAGCGAGGGCTGCCAAGTCCAAAGCCAATTACATCCATCTTTTGGTATGTCAAAATGCATTAACTTAAGAAAAAGTCAACATTTGTAATATCACAGGCAGGATCCAAGAAACAGTGGGTGAACATTCTCCAACACGAGATGAAAACCCACATTAGCATCAGATTAACGTCAGAGGAGAGAACGGTCTGAGAAAAAGATGTTGTAGACTTTCAGCTAAACAGCACACCAAGTTATTTTTGTTAAAATATATATATGTATACATTCAGGTGTACAGATAGAAAGTTACTGCCACACTCTACTGTATATAAGACTGACCTGCCTGAGCCAACAGTTTAATAAGAAGTTATCAACATAGCACAGAGCTTCCTCTGTTAGGTGGAGCCGTACACCTTCAGAAACACTGTGCCCAAATATTTTACCTGACATACAGAAATCGATTGCCAAATTTAGAAATAATTTCAAGAAATACCCCAGTGGGGGCAGCAGTCTCCATGACTGCCACCCAAATCACACCGCACCATACTGTGAGACTCCCTGTGGGTGGAGAATCCACTGGTAGTTACGTGGGTCGGGACAGTGCTATGGTTAATGAAACTCGGTGGTGACCTGGTAGCTGGTGGATTACCACCATTCTTTTTTTACTTTTGTTTATCAAGTTTATTACTGCACCAGTGAAAAACAAAGAACAGTGAAAGACAACAAACAGGCGAAGGACTGTTTCCAAGCAGTGGTGGCCTAGTGGTTAAGGAACTGGCCTGGGGTCCAGAAGGTTTACAGTTCAAATTCACTAGCTGCAGCTTAGGTGCTCTGAGGATCACAATGATATATATATATATATATATATATATATACATACATATATACATACATACATATATACATATATTCATACATATACTTATTATCCATCCATCCATCCATCTTCATCTGCTTATCCAGAGCCGGGTCGCGGGGGCAACATTCGGAGGAGGGATACCCAAACTTCCCTCTCCCTAGACACTTCCTCCAGCTCATCTGGGAGGATCCCAAGGCGTTCGGGGCCGGGCAACATAGTCGCTCCAGTGTGTCCTAGGTCTTCCTCTGGGTCTCCTCCCTGTGGGACATGACCCAAACACCTCCCGTGGGAGGCGTCCAGGGGGCATTCGATGTAGATGCGCAAGCCACCTCAACTGACTCCTTTCAAAATGGAGGAGCAATGGCTCTACTCCGAGCTCCTCCCGGGTGACAGAGCTCCTCACCTTATCTCTAAGGGAGCGCCCTGACACCATGCGAAAACTCATTTCCGCCGCTTGTATCCGGGATTGCGTTCTTTTGGTCATGACCCGAAAGAACGTCATCCGATCATATACTCATAATTGGTAATTGGTAATCGTAAATCTGAAGTTAGTTGTGTTTTTACTACCACAAACTGTATATTTATACATTTTGGTCGACTTTAAAAGGGATAAAAAAAATTTGTCAAACTATCAGAACTGCAGCCATAGACTTTTATGGTCACTGATGAAGCCCCCCAAAATACACAGAAAGCTCTTGGTTACTTTTAGAAACACAACATCGTCTCACAGGCCTCATCCTGTTTTTGTTTTTGTGTTTCTAAATTTGTTTATTCTCCTCTTAAGGTCAGTAGTTACAGATCTGGCATCTTTGAAAGAAGTCACAGAAACAGTGGCTGAAAAGGGAATCAGAATTAAAGAAGAGACGCCTCAGTATCACATCGTCTTCTGTCTGATGTCAAAACCAGCAGAGCATTGCCATGCTGCTCCACTTAAGAGAAAGGACACAGAATACAGAGAATAAGTGTAGTCAAAAGGTTCCAAGACATAGCCTGAGTGTTTCTTTTGAAAACATCTGTGCATGCTGTTTCCGTGAGAGAATTCCTTCCTCGAAGAGGTCTGGGGCAACTATTTGAGGCCAAAGGCAAAAGTTCTACAGATTGGAAACAGGGTGAGGCTGAAACCTGTTGAGTTAGTTTTTACATATTGGTCAAAAAAAGGGTCAATTTTGAGGGTGAATGGATGATTTTAGAGATTTCTTTAATGGGACATCAAGGGTACAACACATTAACGACTCATGGTTTTATATCCACTGTGGTTGTGATGGTTCTTCTGACTTCATGCATAA
The DNA here is from genome assembly GCA_016785265.1 of Paraplagusia blochii. Lineage (NCBI taxonomy): Eukaryota > Metazoa > Chordata > Actinopteri > Pleuronectiformes > Cynoglossidae > Paraplagusia > Paraplagusia blochii. Next base: position 160,101 of record JAFBJS010001020.1, on the reverse strand, counting down.
GAATCCGTGAATAAAAAAACAAATGTAAACCAGGTTGTTACCTTTTGTTATGCTATTATAGTCTAAATCCTGTGGTATGCTACCGATTGTGACCAGGACACTGGCTCCAACGTAATAAAACTGGATGAGAATCCAAAACTAACGCGACCAGAACCCAGCGTCTGCCGTCCCATTGCCTGTTAGCGTGCGATTGCTTGATCCCTGTGTAACATGAAGCCTGTGTAGCAGGACGGACCACATGGGGAGTGTGATGTTGTGAGGTGAGGTATTTTTCAACTGGGAGACGAATATGTAATGCATTCCAGACCCTCTGGCCGCACAAGGCTTTTCCCCGGCTACCTATAGGCATCAAACCTCTCTCCTCTCGCTAGAACAATAAACCCACTGCCACTAAGGAAGAACTCATTTCACATCCGAAAACACAACCGCCTCCTATGTCCCAGCTTGAGGCCCAAATTGAGGGGAGATGGAGACAGACTTCATCTATGGCAGTGTTCCCCAACCTTTTTAGCGCCATGGGCCAATTAAATGTCTCGTACTATTTTCACGGACCGGTCGTTATGTTGTGGCAGATAATAACCCTTTATTTTCCGATTCTGAAATATTTTCCTACCTATAAAATCTTCCTACCTGAATTAACTGTGCATGGGCACAACAAGGGTTTCCCTATAATTTTCTCCTACCAGACCGATATACAAGTTCAGAATCTTGTATCAATGACTTATTATTGTTGTCTTCACCGAGAAAATATTTCCTAATCAAATATAGTTGCATTATTGATGATGGAATCCTAGCCATTCTATTGGTCAGTTCTTTTGTTGATATGTGTATGGATCAAGTGGAACTAATAGCCAGATGGGGCACAAAAGGAAACATTATTTCTCTTCGGCCCAACACCAATTCACCCACGGACCAGTCCCGGTCCCCGGCCCAGTGTTTGAGGACCATTGATCAATAGGACTTGAGATTTTTTTGATCAGACGTCTGATGACTGAGAACAGTTGATCAAACCTGTCAACTCTGGTGAGCCGCTGCCTGGTTAGAACAAAAAACCTGCAGCCCTTTCTTGAACAGTTTGCGTGATGTCTGCTCTAAATACTTAACATCTTCCCCTGACCCTTGAGCACTGACCCCTGACAGAAATAATTTACACCCACGTCCAAAGAGCTAAGACCTCTGGGCTTGACCTCAAAGCTGACAAACAACACAAAACCTCAAACCATTCAGACGAAGGCGGCTCTGATCATGTGATACAGGACCTCCTGGATCCGATGGCCTCGCGTAAAGATGTTTCTGATGATTAATCTACGTGGAGGTCTCAGCTGGTTTAACTGAGTTGCATAACCGGGATGATACTCGTATTTCTGTGTTCAATGAGGCCCACATGGAAGATGATGTGTCCGTTGAAAAACAAAGCTCGGTGGGATTCCGCGAAGCCCCTCCACTCAATCCTTTCATCATTGGCTGCAAATTAACGAGCCTTAAGCAGGTTTTAGGCTGGAACAACACAGTCTGCCTCAGTGACGGCCCGTCCCTCTCTACAGCATGTGGACGCTCGCTGTTGGACCATGAGTTGCATGTGAAAAGCAAAGCCTCCAGACTTAGAACTAATGTGGAGAAGTAGCGAAAAAATAAACTTCTTTGAGCTTCACTGTCAAACAACTTCGCCGTCCCTCTGCTGTGTGTGAAAAGGTTACTATAAAATATTATTGCTACAGCCGTAGAAACTCAATATATATATACTCTCTTCTCTTTTCCGCTTGTCCATTATTTAGGTTTTGCCACAGTGAATCAGTGTCCTCTGTATCTTCTACTCTAACTCCAACTACCTCCATGTCCTCCCTCACTGCATCCACCAATCTCCTCTTTGTCTCCTACCTGGTAGCTCCATCTCTAGGATCATTCTTCTACCAATGTATCCACTGTCCCTCCTCTGAACGTGTCCAAACCATCTCAATCTGTCATCTCTAGCTTTTTCTCCAAACCTTCCTGTCTGTGTTGTCCCTCTAATCACCTCATTCCCGATCCTGTCCATCCTTGTCTCCTCCACTGTCACCCAAGTCACACTGCACCATACTGTGAGCCTATGGATGGTGAGCAAACTGGAAATCTATTTAAATTTTTCTTTTTAAATATAATTTTTCCTGAAGAGACACCAAAGTTGATAAAGGAGCATACAGTTATTAGACTATGTGCTGTTTTCTTCAATTTCTTGTTCATTATAAAGGTTGATCCCACTAAAGGTGCTTTAGTTTTGGCAAATATAATGGTAACAAGAAAAAAAGTTCAATTTCAGAGCTGATATCTGGACATTTTCCAGGGTTTTCTTAATAGAAACCAAAACCACACCAAGTTCTTAAAACTCTAAAAATCAATATATATATATATATATATATAAAACTTTTCAGCTTAAGGTGGATGTCAATGTCAGTAACTTTTATGCTTTTATCTAAACAACTTATCCTGACAACAATCTGTATTTTATAGAAGTGTGTATGCATTTGTTTGGCTGGATATTTGATCTACTGAACACTTCATTATGTTGCCCTTCAAAAAGAGAAAAACTAGGATCAAATCCAGTCATTTCACAGCAGTGTTCCAGTTTGTTGCTGCATCAAAAATCACAGAAAAAAAAAAAAGTTTCTGTTGAGAAAACTCTCAACTATGTCAATCCTCAGTGTGCGTGGCCTAAAAACCATCCAGGCTGCCCTGGACCAGATCACGGTTCACACTGTGATACCTTGGAGACATCCTGTTTCAACTTTCTGAGAACTGCAGCCCAAACTCTTTTATTGACCTACTTCGGAGGTGTTGGTGTACAGATGATGTATGGGTTAGGACTTTTTGGGGAACAGGGTTAACCCAGCGACGGGGGCTGTGAACTGGAGCCGCGGTGCGGCATAACTCTGCGAATGTAAATGAAGTGGCCTTTCGCCTCTGTGAATGTGAGCTGCCTTTGTCTGTGCAGGGGAAAACATTAATCAACAGCACAGCGGGTCCGGTGCACAAATCATCAATCACAAAAATGTGTAAATGGAGGAAGAAACAGGAGGGGTGAACAGAAAGGTAAGAGGTGTTTTTTTTTTTTTTTTTTTTACACATCCGCAACTTTCAGTGTGAATTTAAGATGAATTCCTACTCCATCTCTGGTCTGACAGGCGAGCGGAGTCAGACTTTAAGATAATATTTTCCAAGGCCCTGGTCCAATCTGTCCTGCAGGACAAAGGCGGGAGTCATCGGGACCACGAGTGTGTGAAAGAGCAACTTTTCAATGTAAAAGCAAAAAAAAAAAATCATTGTCAGGAGTTATGTAACACAAAAGGTGCAGCGATAAGGAGTTTTCTCTAGTGCTCTTGAACTCTGATCCCTTCTTCTCCCGCCTGTCAAAAGTAAACACAGACGCGGGCTTCTCTGAGCTGTCAGCGAGAAGACAGGAAAGTGCTGCGTCTTCACCTTGGACGGACCTGTGTACAGATGAGAGTGGTTGGAGAACACTTTGTACGATTTCACACCAGCACAGGGGGAGAAGAGAATGACAGATAACGTACTGAACCATCATCAGCACCAACTACGCAACGCAGTGAACCTTCTCCTGTCACGACCAGACACAAGAGGAAAAGGAGAAAACAAATAAAAGAATAAAAAAGGCAGAGAAGAGAGCTTTAAAGGCAACTAAAGTGGTCAGATTTCAAACATAAAACTGTGTGTTGACATGTTCAACTTTTTACCTACTGTATGTATTTCAGTATTTTTTTATGTTTTAAAAGAAAAAAGTAAATAAATAAATGGTGAGCGTGGGGGCCTAGTGGATAAGAAAGCAGACTTAGGTCCTCATGGGGTCAGGTTCGAATCCACCAACTGCCAGGTTGCCACTGAGGTGCTCTGAGCATAGCAATATTCAGACGCACATAACCCTCTCGCAGTGGGTTCACCAGCCACAGGGAGGCTGACAGTATGACCCAGTGTGATTTGGGTGGCAGTGGTGGAGACTGAAGATTCTCATTCAACCAGGTCATGATATCCAATAACAGTTTAGTCATCAGCAACTGGACTTCTTCTTGGAGTTAAAAGATTTTTCATTCCTCAACTGAAGAACTTCATCAGTTTCTGGTTGATGTCAGAGGGAACTCCAGTAGTTCTACTCCTCTAGACCACTCCCTTCACCACCGGACTGGTCCAGAACCAAAAACTTCTCAGTCCTCAGTTGGGGAATGAGATGTCCTCAACTCTAAGAAGAAGTCCAGTGCTCAAACCTTTAGAATTAAAATCAATGAATAATCTAAAGTAAATAAATACAATCCCTCCTCATCAAAAATGTGATAAAACCCTTTCAACACTACTACAGTACCTTCAACATTATACACTCAGTCCATTTAAAGTCTTCTTCTTCAATACCGTGCATCATGACATATACATAAAGCAGTTTTTGCTTCATCTTTCAAGGGCTATAATAAAAAGAGACCTGTGTTCCTTAGCATGGACCAAAAGTGCATGAAATCAACATTTTATTTAGTAATATGTCAGGATTTCCATCCAAATGATAGAAAAACGTTGAAACAGGCATAACCGGCAGCATGGTTAACCAAATGTCACTAAAACACCAGTCTTTCTATCCCTCATGGTGCAGTATTTGCTATTTTTCTCATTAACAAAACCAATGTTTTTGTTTTGACACACAAAAAAATTTTAACAAAAAAAGCAAGCATTTGCAGCTCTATAGTGTAGTACCTTTGCTCTACCAGTAGGGCATTTCGGGCTCTAATTATTTTTTTTTTTACTTTTTTCTTTACATTTTCATCACTCTCCTTAAATATTTCCTCTTCACTCACAGTGCTATTTGTCGTACACAGTATGCGTTGGTGGTTATATAATCCATCATAGAACTGTGGTCATGTCATTTTACAGCCTGTCAGCAGTGGAGTGTGTTGTTCTTTATATCCACCCACCACTGTCACTCACAGATCTGTGCAGGGTGATGCTGCTTATCAGTCATAACACACACACCCACACAGTCACAGAGAGAGAGACAGACAGCGTTCCCTGCAGCAGCAGGTCTGGACAGGTGTAGTCCACGTACAGCCGCAGTTACGGGATGCTGTCAGCGCGATATTACGCTTGCAGACGGCGGCGAAGCATTCCCGCGAGCTGATTCACCCGTGTTCCAACATTATAAAACATGGAAATGAATAGTCTTAGGATCACCGCTCCGTCGAGAAACGGCCTTAAATCAATTCTGGCTCAGACAGGTGTGAGCAGCTTCCCAGGTGAACCTCCACAGGCCATGTTTCTGCAGTGATCAGCAGAGGAGGAGGTGGAGGTGGAGGAGGGTAATGACAGGGTGTTGTTGCCAGAGAGCGCACGCATACGCACAACCTGGCTGGAGCGCTGGCTCCAACCCTTGCACGAACACAGTCAAATATAGCCCGTTTTATCACAACATCAACAACCTCCCCTCACAGCCCCCACTCCCCTCTTGCCTGCCGCCCCCCGCCCGGCCCGGTCGTCATCGACCACTCAGACGTTTTCACACCTCCGCTGGGATGTTTCACTCTTTTACAAGTCAGCAGCGCGTATGTGCTGTAAACCCAGTTCCAACAGCAGCTGTGCAAGTTATATAAGCAGCCTGCAAATCCACGAACACGTTGACGTGCAAAACTTTAGGCCCACCGGCCACATAAAATGATTCTGTGGACCACATCTGGACCACAGGCCTTGAGTTTGACACGTAATAGGTCATTCTGTTGAATTATTATCCATTAATATGTTATAACACAGGAATGCAACTATAATGAATAGTAGTCAATCATCTTTTAATTTTCTCCCTTTTTTCCCCATTATTGTTTTTGGACAATTTTGTAAGTTTTTGGACAATTTGGACAAAAACGGGTTGCATTTTGCCCGTAGATCTTTGGTGCACATTACACAGGTGAATAATCCAGAACATTAGTCTTTTATTATTCACTGCAGTCAATTTGAATCAGAGCACTAGCGTGTATTAGTCATCGACCTCAGGTATGTGAGGACATGAAGCTCCATCAGTGAAGGCACATTGTGTTCCCTGAACAGAAAAAAAAAAAAAAAATCAGCAAAAAGTTCTCACTGAGACTCCGTCCTGTTAGTTAGCACTGACACCAAATCATTTTTTTTTCCTTAAAAATGTCCCATATACTGATGTCAGAAGTGCAGAGAAGCGGATGGTGATTTAGCGGATCTAGACTTTGGTCTAGCCAGGATGTCATTATGGGATACCAAAGTCACCGCAGGCTATTTTTAACCCTCGTCCTCTCTCAGTGAGACCACAGTCACAGCCATGGGCCTGGGATTCAGGCATGTTTGTGTACATCCGTGTGACCATGGAGTCTGACCCGTTACGTACGAAAAGGGGGGACGGAGTGGAGGGGAGGCCTGTCTAACGGCTCGTCTCAGACACGTCTCACATAGGCCTCTGATTACAGGCTCTGTCAGAAGTGATTCAGCAGAGCTGCTGTGTGACGCTGTGATCCGGCTGAAGGCAGGGCCACAGACTGTGTGCAGTGACTGTCCTGTGTGACCCTGCTGTCTGTAAAAGTACTCCAGACCCTGGGCTGCTGGGCCCCCTGAACTCGACACAGGAGGAAATCCCATGACATCAAGCTGTGCTGAGGAAATGATTTTGTGGACATGCTCGACCAAACAAAAAAAGACAAAAAAAAGTGGCTGAAAATGTTGATAAGAGTCGGTTTATTTCTCAGGATAAGAGTTTAAAAATGGATTAAATCTTTATTCCACTTGACAGTAATTCTAAATCTATGGCATATTTTTCTTCTACTGCTCATCTCAATCATCTCACGTCACCTACAACAGAGGTTCTAAACCGGTACTGCTTCAGGGCCAACTTCCCCTCACGGCTTATCCTTTTTTTTTCAGGGGTTGCCACAGTGAGTCAACATTTTCCATCTCCCTTTGTCCTCTGTATCTTTTACTCTAACTCCAACTACCTCCATGTCCTCCCTCGCTGCATCCATCAATCTCCTCTTTGTCTCCTACCTGGTAGCTCCATCTCTATATCCATTCTTCTACCAATGTATCCACTGTCCCTCCTCTGAACATGTCCAAACCATCTCAATCTGTCTTCTCCAGGTTTTTCTCTAACCCTTCCTGTCTCTCCTAAAGAGAATCTCAGCATCTTTAACTCCTCCACCTACTGCTCTGTCTTCTACCTATCCCTAGTGTCTCTAACCCAACCATCTCTCCCTTCTAATTCCCATCTATTGCAAATAACTCTTGACACTTTTCTCCAGTTTCTCCATCCTGCCTGTATGACATTATCACCTCTTAATAACAATTAAGATCCATAAAAAAAATGAATCTTTTCAAAATGATTTAATCAGTAGCAGCTCATAAACTTCAATAAATTCTTCTGGCATTAAAAAAATATTGTGAACAATATAATTATTTATATTTTTAGATCTCTATTGTCCCAGTTAAGGCCTGTGACCCATTGAAAAAGGCACTATGACCCACTTTTGGGTCACAACCCACCAGTAGAGAATCACTGCCGTTAAAAAAAAAAAATGCAGGTCAAATATGTCGGAGCAAGCAAAACAGACATTCAGTAAGAACTCCAGTCACAGTTTCCCTTCCCTTCTCACTGACAGGTCATTATCAGCAGCACTGTGTCGTAACTATTACTCACATTATTGGTCTTACATAACCTAGGGCCCAAAACCCCTGCATTGTTTAAGAGCTCAAGTAAAAGGCATTTCTCAGAAAACAAAACCACAAAACAGCTGTCAACAATTCAACATTTTTTGTTCTCGTAGTCATCATTAGGATATTTTCATTTGGATTACAGGAACAATAAATGTGGCAGAGCTGGGATTTAGTACAGAAACACCAACAGGATAAAGATTTAGGAAAACCAGTCCTAACACAAGGACGGATTCGTGCTCAACACCAAGAGCGGATTCCACTTCGGAATGTGACCACTGACGTTTCAGTATTAGGTATTATATTCACAACTACTGTTATAGTGGGTGACAAAAATTAATCATCAATTTGTTCGGTGTTTTAATAAAACCCCAAATGAACCAACTTACATTAATATCTTCATATCGTCATCTTAAAGGTAGACTTTAAAAAAAAGTGTTTCAAAGGTAAGAAAAACCGCAAAATCTTGGAAACAATGATCTGTGATAGAAGAGAGTCAGCTAAGGTGAAGGGAAAGGTTTATAGAACAGGTGTGAGACCAGCTATGATGGATGGATTAGAGACACTAGGAATAGGTAGAAGACAGGAGACAGAGTTGGAGATGGAGGAGTTAAAGATGCTGAGATTCTCTTTAGTTGTTTGCGACCCACTCTGAACAGGTCCGCGACCCACTTTTGGGTCGGTACCCACCAATTGAGAACCACTGGTGTAGAACATACAGAGAACAGAGGGAGATGAAAAGAAAAAAAAAAACATTGATTTTGCTGCAGCAACCCTTAAATCTAGGAAACACAAAGATCAGGTTGGGGGCAAGGGCTTCTCTCCATACAGGGTTTACATCTAATTCTTCTTTCAAACACACACAGTCCAATAACTGAGATAAGAAAACTGATCTGCTGAACAGTCACACACACAGACAGAACAGCTGAGAACATACACAACACTAATAAAATAACAACAGGCAGAGGCAAACAAATCGACACTGGCAGAAGTCAAACAACAAATGAACAGACAAAAGCAGAGCGAAGGCGAGGGCGTGTTTATATACCCAGGGCAGCAGGTGAGACCAATGAGGCTAATGAGACAAAGAGCTCAGGACACAGGTGTATGTGATCACAAACAGCCATCAAACTGTGATTCAATAGAAATCATTGTAGAACTAAAATGATTCTAAGCCTAAATCGGCAGAAATAATAGTGTACGGCTTCATAAACTCAGACCAATGATTGTGTTACTGAACTGGTTGCAGTCCAGATCTGTCCACTGTTTGAAAAACGAAGACGTACAGTATATATGTAAAAGTCTAGTGTTATATTTTGCTTTTTGGCCTTTATAGAGTAAAGATCTAGATTGATTTATTAATAAACTCGTGGATTAAACTTAAGTTTATTAATAAACTCAGTGGATCAGAGAAAAACAACACAGACCAGAAGGTTTGGAGAAAAAGCCAGAGAAGACAGTGGCTACATTGGTAGAATGATCCTAGAGATGGAGCTACCTGGTAGGAGACAAAGAGGAGATTGATGGATGTAGTGAGAGGTGGACAGGATGGACATGATCAGAAATGAGGTCATTAGAGTGGAAAACACAGACAGGAAGGTTTGGAGAAAAAGCTAGAGAAGACAGATTGAGATGGTTTGGACATGTTCAGAGGAGGGACAGTGGATACATTGGTAGAATGGTCCTAGAGATGGAGCTACCAGGTAGGAGACAAAGAGGAGATTGATGGATGCAGTGAGGGAGGACATGGAGGTAGCTTGAGTCATAGTAGAAGATACAGAGGACGGGGGAGAAAAAGGGACAAGAAGAGGAAGAGTGGATCAGTAAAAAGTTGTCATATAACTAATCATCAAAATGTAATTTTTTTTTTGGATAATATTGCATTTTTAGAAAAAGTAAACTTTAAAAGAAGAACAAGTCGCAGGGTTCAAGTTATAGGGAGTAACTAAACTAAACATAATGCCAGTATTGTGTTACAGTTAAAAAGAGAAAAAACTGCTGTGCATAATTATATAATGTTATTCCAGATCTGCAGGCCGTGCACACGCCCCAGTCTGTTGCATGATCTTATAATGTTAACACAGAGCAGGCAAGAAGAGTCAGTTGCCAGGTGATTGTGTTTGTACAGACTGTTATTCTACTCAAAGGGTGGCACAGGGAGGGGGGGGAGAGAGGTGAGAGGATGTGGTGAGGACACCAGTGGCTTGGCACAGGTTACTGGGGATAAGTGCTTTCCCTGTTGGTTGGCTGATGTAGTGCATGGTACGACTGCTGGTTCATATTTAACAGAAAAAAAAGGAAGGAGAGGGAGAGAGTGATGATTATGAGGATTCTGGAATAACATAATTAAAGAGGAAACGTCTGCTGTCGTGTTGTCTGTGCGTTTATCCAGAGGCTGTTGGTTTTTCTTCTGCCTCTGGAACAGTAGCA
>JAFBJS010001020.1:132841-149839 GCA_016785265.1 Paraplagusia blochii | reverse complement strand
CTACCTATTTACCTATTTGTCTGTCTGTCTTTCTGTCTGTCTGTCTGTCTGTCTGTCTGTCTGTCTGTCTGTCTGTCTATCTATCTATCTATCTACCTACCTACCTACCTACCTACCTATTTATCTATCTATCTATCTATCTATCTATCTTTCTATCTACCTACCTACCTACCTATTTATCTATCTATCTATCTATCTATCTACCTACCTACCTACCTACCTACCTACCTATCTATCTATCTATCTATCTATCTATCTATCTATCTATCTATCTATCTATCTATCTACCTACCTACCTTTCTATCTATCTATCTATCTATCTATCTACTAATCCATTCATTAATTCAATGTATACAATAAAATAATATTAATAATAAAAAAATCTCACCTCTACTTTATTTTTGTTTATTTTAATAAGATTTTCATTCATCCAGACCTGGGCAAACTAAGGCCCAGGGGCCAAAGGTGGCACATTTGGCTCTCTAATCCAACCTGGCAAACATGTCCAAATAATCTTATTAATTTATATTATAACTAGTCTTCTGCAATTTCCCTGCAAAGCCCTCATGTTCCCAATAAATTGGTTACCAGAGCCTTAAAGTGCTCCATGATGTTCCATGCTCCACGACTCCAAATTTAGTACCACCTGTGGCCCCACCAGCAAAACCAATTGCCCAGACCTGGTCTAGATTAAGATATGCCAAAAGTTTACTTGTAAGAAACTGGGCTTTTATTAGGAGTTGAAAGATATTTCAATCCTCAACTGAAGAACTTCATCAGTTTGTGGTTGATGTAAGAAGGAACACATCTTGAAATTTTACTAACAGCTCATTGACATCGGGTTCAGTCTCTGTCTAAAAGGTGTGACCAAATCAACTCGTTGTACCTTTATTCTTGGGAGATTAGAGCCCTCTCAAGAAGAATGACTCGAGTTTCCTCTGACATCAACCATACACTGATGAAGTTCCTCAGTTGAGTAATGAAATGTCACCAAGAAGTCCAGCTGCTGAAAACTGAAAATTGTTAAGACTATGAAGATTCCTCAGTGATCTAGGACCAGCTCAACGTTGAAGGGTTCTTGACTTGTTTAAGTCACCCTACTAGACAGACTGGTTAAGTCTTGACTAAAACAGAGATACCAAAGATACCTGCTGGTGTTTTCAATTATCATCAATGGTAGCATCTGGTAGCCGGGATGACGTCACATTTGCTTAAAATCCACGTCCATTTATTCAAGGACTGCAGTGCCATCGGCCACCACTGGATAAACAACACATCGTGTGCCATTCCTCAAATAACAAGACCATGGCAACGGACAGCGTTTATCCTGTTTTGGTGGCAGCGGTTGATAAACACCACATTAATGTGGCATTCCGAGCATAACAAGGGGGCAGTAACATGCCCATAAGGAACAGAGAGTATAGGGCTGTGAGTACAACTTACTAAAATAGACACAGAACCAAAAGAGGGGGGAAAAAAACGACAACAACAACGATGGTAAAACCCACAGTTCTCACATTTGATACAATGAACTTGGCTCCTCTGTGTCTCTGCATGTTCTAGAGTACAAACTTCAACATTTCTCACCATGTGCAGCATCAAAATGGACGCAGTATGAACCTTAGATTTCCGTCTTCTACCAGACGTGGACTTTCATGCATTATTAACCAACATTATTAACTATTAAAGGCCGCAGTTCCCTCCAGGAAACTAAGCAGAGTGAAGCGGTTGAAGGTGAAGTCATGTGCAGTTTGATCATATCAAACTGTATAATGTGTTGCAAATGGGGCGTAACGTTTGGCCTGACTCACCCTTGACCCAACCGTCTAATCTAAATTAGCTGAGGCTCAGATAAGTGCCCACGTTGGTTTCTCCTTTCCTACTCTTAATTACAGGTCTACGACTTGCTCCGCATGCACCATTAGATCCACTCAAAATGGAGATAATATGCCGGGAAACCAAAATAACCCAGACTGCAGGTTCAGCATCAACAGTTTGACAAAAAATAGGAATAATGTCTTAATATATCACAACACATCAAATATGTGAGGAACTGTTTTCATGTGGCTCTCTATTATAATAATTACAGTGCAGCAGTGTTTCCCACACACAAGGACTCAAGGAAGCTTTAGTGTCATTGCACCACGTGGGCATTCCAAACCAGTCGAGTCCAACAGTCCGGCAAAATGGCTACCATTGGGGTTTACCTAACGTTATCCACAAAGAGGCATTCTTTCTAAAGCCTTCTGAGGGGGGGCCATAATGATTCTAAGATATGCCTAAATGTGTTGAAGCAGAGTATGATTGGACAATTTCGATGGAGAAATTCTTGGTGGGTTGGGCTACAAGAAGTACACTTCCCATTGTGCAGTGTCACGTCCGGGTCAAGATTGAAACCCCAGTTCTCATGGTTGTTGTAAAAACGTTCACAGCTACAGATTAAAAAACCCCAAAGAATTTTACTACCAACAAAATTGCTTATATTATTGGACAATCCATCCCACAATACATCTCAATAATCAATGCGTCTGCCTATCCAATACCGTCCATCTGGACCACAGATAGTAACGAGTAACAAGCCCCTTTGCACCAGAGTAACAATAACAGCGTTACTGAATGGGAAAAGTAACACGTTACGTTTTTAGTTACCGGGAAAAGTAGCCTCGTTATGTAACCAGTTAGTCCCAACACTCCCAACGACCAACACCCAAATCACACTTTACCGTACCAGCCCCACGTAAACAGGTGATAAGCCCATTGGACGGAACCAACCACGAGAACTGGGGTTTCAATCTTGACCTGGACGAGAACCACAGAGTTCCTCAAAGTGCCACATTGGGAAGTGTGTTTCTTGTAACCCAACCAACCAAAGATTTCTGCATCAAATTAGCTTTTGTATACTTTGTTTCAACATATATAAGCATAGTTTGGATCAATATGGCCCTCCTAAGAAGGCTTTTGCTAGCAGGCCTCTGTGTGGATAACGTCAATCAAAAACCATGAAGGCAGCCATGTCGCCGGACTTTTGTCTTCAATCAGCTACTCGACTGGTTTGGAATGATCACTTGTCAAGTCCAAACTTGTTTCATTTCATGACTTTAAGACTGTGTAGTTTGGAGACATTGGAGTGAGATGAAACTATATTGGGTCCATCTCTAGCCATCTTGAACAGAACATAATTCGAACTCTTGCACCATTCACATTTAACCATTTAGCCCATCCTGGAACCCATGAAAAAGTTTACGTAAAAATTCAGTAGTTTCCAATCCCCAACAGGGGATACAGACATGAAAAAAAAACACCTCACATTTCCGCGTGAACACATAATTATACACATGCCGTCTGTCAACATCTGCATTAACAGGAAATTAGAAGAAACCTGATTCAGTTTTAAGTAAACACCAGCCTGATGGAGGCAGTTGTCTAATTATCGCATTTCCACAGCGTGCACGTGCAGCGTGACAGCTGTTAACACCCGTCAGGATGGCACAAAGGAAATGGAAAGTGAACGCTTGCTTTTTGTTCCCCTTAGAACAAAGCATAGTCATACTGGTAACAAATGTTGTACCATGCAGTTCTTCTTAACAAAGAGCAGACTAAACACTTGCAACTGTGGATACTCTTGCACACACACGTGTGTATGTATTTATTTTTTTTACGGTTTGAAAGCTAATTGGATGCTCCCACACGTGTTCTCCCACTCATGAACGAACCACAAGGCTACGCCATCTATCTTGATCCATTTAACTATTGCGGTACTTACTACCGCACAGATAATGAAAGACAACACGCTGTATCTGTCACTGCTGCACGGACATCAAGAGCACAACAGTTTATACAACAATAACTGCACAAAAGTTGGCATTCATTAGGGGGATTAGGAGCCTAATCTAAAACACAGTTTAAGTCTCTAATCCCAAACATTAAACAGCCTCTCCAGGGGGCCTGTCTCTTCAACCAAGCATAACATCTGAGACTTCAAACACGGCATCTGTAACCAAAGCCTCTGCTAGCATCCTGTCTCTCATCCACCCCTTTCATAGTAAAAAGGTTGACAGATCTCATGCGATGGCGCAGCTGTGGAATGATTTATTGCGGGGTTAATTACTGGGTGAGTTCAAATTGCTGCACTGCTTCACCTGCTCTCTTGCTGGATCATAAAGTTCATTAGCATCATCAGGATGTTGATGCCTGATAATCCCTCTTCTTCCTCTCCAGAGTAAATTTTGGGCCTGGAAAATTGGGTTTATTTTGTATGCTCCTCAATTGCAGCAATTACGGGTCAATTGTTGTGAGGACGCCCTCAGATCACCAACAGGGGTGTTTGTCCAATGTTAACCTCTGCGAACAAACCACATGCCTGATATTGCCGTGTCCCTGGTGAATATAAGCAGGTATAACACAGCAGTGCAAATGAAACGCACACTGTTAAGTTGTGTATAATTCTTAATATATAATCTTTTTATCCAGGCTTCCGCCTCCGTCCACTCATCCGTTCCTAGGGGCAAAAGATTCCCTCTCCAGGGATTGGGCCATTGGGGTGCCATTGCGCACCAACTGATCCACTCAAGATCCAATCCTAACCAGGAGGTGAACCCTAGAGTTTCACACCATTGTTAGAGACATTGCCTCTTAGCGTCGCTATTCAATTATTTTGGTACCAAATCAAGTTACACAAACTAGGGTCTCTCTCTAGGACACAAGAGTCAAACTCAGGCCCGGAAGCCAAATCTGGCCTGCAGTCTAATTATATTTTGCTAGCAAGATCATATCAAATATGTACTAGAGTTGGCCCACCAGAATATAGGCTTTATATACTGGCAGGATTTGTAGCATGCAGCCCGATTCAATGTTCCAAAAAAAGGGAGGCAATCCAAGACGGGCAATCCAGGCAGTTGCTAGGGGCTCTGGCCACTAAGGTGCCTGGTCATTTTTTTTGTTGCAGGCACTGATAGGGTGGGGGCTCCAGTGATATCTTGCTAAGTGCTCCAAGAGACCTTACCACCACACCTGCATTTAATATCTGGATATGGGGAAATATTTACAGTTTATTTTTCAATAAATATTCCGCGCGACCCGTGACTTTATGACAGTTCTAAATAGTGGTCCATTGTAAGATTGAGTTTGTCACCGTTGCTCTAGGACGACCTATTAATCGAAGAAATCCTCATAAAAGTTTGAGGATCAATCCTTGGAAAGAGTTTAACACTTTATCTGTAGACACAGGTCAGGAAATCAAGGCTGTAAGTTAGAAGTATTTCTTCTGAAAAGTCTCCAGGATTGTATCTCCATGATTACTATCCTTTGATGACTATTTTCGTGTTCTGATCGTTACTACATAAAATCGAATCCATCAAAGTAATCCTACGCTTACATGGAATTTTAGTAACTGAAACACTTAAAATATTTCCAGTTGTAATACAATCATAAGATGAGTCAGACATTATAAAGAAGAATCACTTTCAGTATTTCCCTTAAGTCACCTCCACAGTTTGGCTGCCCAGTGATTTGAAACTGTTTTTACTTTGGATAATGTCAACGCAAACAGGGGATTACCCGTAATCAAACCTCATACCTTCTGCGTGACAGATGTGAGAACTTTCACTGCGGGACCCTGGTAACACCGAACTGACAGCCTAGGGTGTGAAACAAATTTTAAATGAAATGGAATTTATTTTGGGCTTGGTGCTCTGGTTATAAACGTTAGAAACCAACATGAAATGAAAATGAAGTGATAAATGAAAATGATTCAGGAATAAAATGAATTAATTGCAGGAGCTTGCATTTGATGTGGTGTCATAACTTTAGTTTGGAAGGAGGGTGTGGAATAGAGCTCTATTAGAAGTGGTAACTGCTAACACACTCAAGTGCTCCAGCAATCGCAATTAAAAACAACTTGATGAAGCTCCCTTGTTAAAATCCTGAGAAATGGATGTGTCCTAGGCCTTACTTGTGCTGCCTAGAATAGGGGTGTCAAACATACAGGGCCGGAAGCTGCCCCCAAAGAGGTTCGATCAGGCCCAAAGGATAATTTGAAAGTGAAAAAATGCTTAAAAGACGTGGATTTAATTTCTTTAATTAAATGCAAGTCAAGAATTACATGCTAGGTTGCCACTGTTTTGGTCAGAGTAGAAGAAAAGCCGCATCCCTGAGACAGACCTAACAGCACTGCGTCATCTGCTGCTAGTCACGACTTTGTTTCTACATGTCTCTACCCTCCCGCTACCTCATTAGCCAAAATGTTATTATCAAGACAGAGATAAAGAGAAAAAATTCTCATTCTTCTCTTATTTGATGTTTTATACATAAACATTTTATTTTAAAATTAAATCATAATGTTGGCTAAATGGATTTGGACAGATAAGCAGCAATGCCAAAAGCCATAGGAATGACTATACGATGTGAGAACAGCTGGAAGAATCAGTCCAGGAGTAAGAAAAATATATATAATTGAGCACAATCTTCTCCTTCCTTTTATTAACTGTAATCAGTAATCAACCCACCCTGCAACTACATCCACTTCCTGCTGATTAGGATTTGAGGGGCCAAAAAGAAGGAGGAAAATATGTCACACAAAATCTGTCCTTGAAACAATAAATCATTGGACCAGGAGGAATATAAAGGAAATGGCCATTTTACGTGCTGCCGGTAAAATATCAAATTGCAGTTTTCTGTTAACCCTGCGATATGACTAATTTTGGCAAAGTCATTGTCTCACCATAGTGGAATGTATATGTTTTTACTGTTTCCCTAAGTAGAAATGTTGGCAGGAGTACATAGAAATAGTTATTCATGTGAAACTGTGAAGTTTATATAGTGAGTGCACCCTTGTTAGCGCAGACTGACATCAATGGCATTTACTCACAGTCAAAATATGCCTGTTTTCCTTTGATCCTTTCCCCCATTTTATTTTGCACATGAGACCATTGCTGGGTGCTCCTGGTCCGTGGCTCAAGCGCGGCCTGGAAGATTTTCCAATGAAGAGGGATGAACGAGAGAATGATGCCAAACGTCCTTTTTAACTATTCAAAGCACACGCTACGCCTTTGCTTCAAATGTGCTATAAACGGCCAATGAGAGCGACACGTCCGGATCTAGCTTGCTATATTAACCTACATTCTTTCCAGTAAAGTGGAGCGACTGCACGGACTGACGAAAGGCACATGCTCAAAAATTCCGACCTTTCTGGAGAACTCACGTGAAGGACAGATGGTCAGCTGAGATAGAGGTCTATAATAAAATAGGCTGCAGAGCCGCTGTTGCCGGCTGTATGTAGGCTGTTTGATAACATTCCTTTTTCTCCATACATCACCAGCTCCTCAGGCTTGTCTGGCCTTAAATCAGACAAGACCATGTTTGAGACCAGGTGTTTAATGGGAAGGTAAATGACAAAAACTCATGTGGTGGTCACGTGGAGATGTCTTCACTGTATGGATTCCATTCCTGATCTTTTGATAAAGCCTAAGACGTCTCCTGAAAGACGTCTCTACTGTCACAGAAACTTGCCGTTAATATTTAAACCATTAATCTATTTAAGCTATGACATATTTAAACATATGACAAAACATTTCCAAAAAAAACTAGCCGCTAAATCAAATATGAAACACCTACTTTATAAATCTGAGAGAGGCACTTCAACAGGGCAAGATGTTTACTTCTTCATCTTTCACCGTTAAAATTGAATTCCGCAGGTTTCCACAGCAAAGGTGTTGAACGATTTCAAGAAACCTGCCAAAATTCTTCAATTTAAGTAACTCTTATATAAGTGTTAAAAGTTAGTTCAAGGCAGTATTTTATTCTCTCCCTAAGGGGGGTTTGGGTTGAGTTCAACTCTTTCTGCTGCTTTGGTTTTCTTCATTACAAATACATTAGGTAAGTGTGAAAGTACATCTTCATGCAGTCTGTCAAGGATGTATCCAAGTACACACTGTGCATTTATAAAAGTACCTTTGAAGTTGTTTTGTCCATTTATTCTAATCAGCTGTTTCTTTCAAGGTGTGTCTAGATAAACATTAGCATTTAGACGGATAGAAAAGAAAGAAAACATCTTTCTAGGTTAGTCTTCAAACGATTTATTACTTTCTACTACCTGGATTAGAGTACACTGCTGTTGACCACCTCTAGTTTAGGGTAACGTCCAGTTGACCACTTGTAGTTTAAGGTGTGCTAATGTAGACCACGTCTAGATTAGAGTGCACTCCTGTTGACCACCTCTAGATTAGGGTATACCTATGTTGTCTACCACTGGAAACAGTGGCAGTGTTACCTCTTGATTTGGGTGTATTTCTATTACTTGCTTCTAATTTATGGTGTACTACTGTTTACAACTTCTAGATTAGGATATACTCATGTTCCCCGCCTCTAGGTTAGGATACTCCAACCAACACACTCTAGGGTGAACACATGTTGAGCATCTCTAGTAAAGGGGATACCCCTGTTGACCAATTCCAGATTAGGCTATACTCTTGTTGTCTTCCTCTTTAAAGGGAGCACAATTTCGTTGTACAGCCAGTATGATGACAATAAAGGCATTGTGATTCTGATTCTATAGGCCAATTCCTGATTAGAGTGTATTCCTGTTCCCCACTTTTATTTCAGGGCACTCCTACTGACACCCTCTCAATTAGGCTGTAAACATGTTGAGTATCTCTAATTTGGGGAATACCCCTGTTGACTACCTCTAGATTAGGGTAGTCATGGCCTACTGGATTAGGCAGTCCTGTTGCCTACTCTTGATTAAAGTCTATTACTTTTGATCACCTCTAGATTATGGTGTACTCCTGTCAACAACCCCACCTCTAGCTAAAGGTTCTCCAACTGACATCCTCTAGAGTAGGGTTCACTCATGTTGACCACCTCTAGTTTTGGGAATACCCATATTGAACACTTCTAGATTACGATGTACTTCTGTGACGCCTCAACATTGGGTTATAATTCCATTGTGTCCAACTGGGTTAGGGAGCACTCTTATTGCTCGATTCTTCATTAGGGTGTATTCCTGTTAAACACTTCTAATGTAGATTATTGTGTACATCTGTTGACAACCTCTAGATTAGGATATACTCATGTCACCACCTCTGGATTAGGGTATTCCTGCTGACACCCTGTAGATAAGGGTGTGCTCATGTTGACAACATCATGATTACAGTGGACTCCTCATGACCACACCCAGATTAGGGTACAACCCATTGTTTGAATTAACTGATCCTATGCAGCAGCAAAGCGGGTCTACAAGTAAAGAGGAAGAAATCATGAGTAACAGCACAGTTTTCCCCAGAAATTGTACAAATAATATTAAGGACATGATATGCAGTGTTGATAAATGCCCACTATCTAGTGGACCTACCAACAATCCCTGAACCATGTGATTAAAACATGTTGGTTTTTCTAGCATACAAAATCAATTAATTTTTCAGATGTTTGAGCCTGGATGAGAGTAGTGAACTGATTGACTGCCTCCACCTTTCACTCAAAGCCACTTTTCTTCCCTATAAATAATGGGATTTGAAAGAAAAGGTTAGAAATCTTAAATAACACTGGAGGTATAAGGAAGAAGGATTGTTTCACTTGGGTTCTTCTAAAGCTTTGAAGTCTCACACAGACGTCTCTGGAGGCCAGCTTGTGTTGAAGATGCCACTAGAACCTTAACCCCACCCTTTCCTCCTCAGGATTATCTTAGCAATGATTTAGCGTTGTTTCTCACTGGCCTTTGGAATGCGACAGATGACGGATCTATTTTCCTACATTGTTTCACCTGCTCTAAACAGAACCACATGCTTCACAGGAACGCCTCCCCTTTGTCTGTAATTGGAAGCACATGCAGCCAAGAGTAAAGCAAAGCCGCCGCAACCCACAGCAGCTCCTCACCCCACCCTGCACTCCACCTATAGCTTTATCTATTGGGCGAGGGATGCCACATGATGGTTTAAGACACACAAGGGCCTACAGTGAAGAGTCTCAGTAGATTATCAATCAAAAGACCACATTAAGGTGTTTAGCACGACATAATCTCACTAATGTGATACTTTTATTATACTTATCTTTAAAGGGGCATTAAAAACGTCTCACACCAAGGGGGTTTCTAAGCTGTTCTATAATAGAGAAACTGACCGATTGTGATCGAAACCCTTATTTAAGTATATGCTTACTTTGTCTCCCTTTTTTATAATAATTCTGCAACTAAATAGTAAATATCTATTACTTCGTACCCTGCTCAAATCTTACAACTAGCTTCAATGATTGAATGTCAGTTCTATGGAATGCGTACTTTTGTGAGTTTAAATACTTACAGCTGACTATTTCTCACCATGTGATTCCCTTGCCAAAATGTACAAAAGAGTAACTTTATTCGGTGGTAATTATTGACATAATAAAACACAAAACTGTATCAAAGTGGACTTAGTAATAAAACCATGCTGTGGATTTAAACAAAAATGTGTTTCTTTGAAAAATAAAAATCACAACAAATTAACATCTGTTATGTGTAGATGATTCAACATTCCTTACTTTCTGAAATTCATGCAAACCCCAGCCTATACATGGAAGTATTTTTGGGGTCCATCAAAGATGTTGAATGTTGCTTTATGGTCACTGATGGTCATTCCGATTTGGTATTTCGACATGTTCACTATTCATTCCACTCTCAAGCTCAGCACCATGATTGCCATGACCGTAAAGTAGGGTCTATAATTAATCCTGGCACTGGCAGCAAACTCATCAGGGCAACCTGACATGGTGTCTAAGTGTTCTGATTACCATGGAAAAGCTGTCAAGAACATTTTTCCACCCCCAGAGTGATTACTGCTCTGCCACAGTTAGGTTAGGTGTAAGTGATGACCCTGGCTCCTGAAATTTGTGGAACATTCTGGGTTCACTTGTCAAATAAGGACGCCATAATAACAGCTGATGGTTGGCTTTGACTTTTCGTATTCCGTGTGAAAAAGCACTTGACAAAACAGAGGGAATCATGAATTGGGAAAAAAGGGAAGTCTGTACTGCGCCCTTTGAGGTTGAACTTGGGTTGTGCTGCAGTGACATCCACTGGCGTTAATTGGAGTTACAGGCAAATCTACAAATCATTCAGGGGAATTGATCTAATGAAAGATGCCATGTGAATTATCCCTCTTCCAGATATTACAAGAAAGATAGAAGAGGTTATGATATTACAGGATACATAAAGTTATTATAATAAATAAATATAATAATAAATAAAGATAGTAAAATACTTCTTTTATTTCTTATTTTTTAATAAAAAAAACAACAGTGGAATAAAACTTATCGTGTTTTTTCGGGGTTATTTAACGGTGGATGTTATGAGTGAGGAGAAGAGGAACGTGGAGAAAGAGGAAGAAAAAGTGCAGCGTGGTTCTAAAAGCGGTCACAGCTGTGATGTCGTGCAAGAACAGATGCTCAGATGATCTGATTGAGGGCTTGGAACATGATCTCAAACACGTAGGTCAAACACAGAGATGAGAAGAAGGAGATTTCTATCTGTGTTTGATGTTGGAAACACCAGTCTTTTTCCCTTCAACCACTAAATGAGATTGTGGTTATTACATCTGTTTGTTTTTAAAGCTTAGTGACATGTCAGGAGGCCAGACTGGACTGGATGATGGAAGGTGCAATTTCACTGTCATAACAGAAGATCTGAAAAATTGTTGGAAGACCGATAAAAGTATACATTTAATTAAAAAAAATAAAACATTGTGAGGAATCAGAGGATCTGTGTTAAACATTGTCTTTTTTGTGGCTGTATCCAATTACTACAAAAGAGATTTAAGCAAGAGAGAAGCCAGATTGAGATAGTTTGGACATGTTCAGAGGAGGGACAGTGGATACGTTGGTAGACAAATGATCCTAGAGATGGAGCTACGAGGTGGAAGACAAAGAGGAGATTGATGGATTGAGGAGGAAGGACATGGAAGTAGATGGAGTCAGAGTAGAAGATAGAGAGGCCAGGGTAAATGTTTATTTGCTGTGGCAACCCCTAAATTAGGGACAAACTAGGAGAAAAAGAAGATTATAATAGGACCATGAATTATAGACATGCCTTTTGTTGGGCACTTTACTTTGAAAAAGTAATGTGTTAGTTACTTGTGCTTCCCCCAATCAGTAACTGAGTTACTCCACTGAAGATGTAACGAGTTACCAAGGAAATGTTTCTCACAATAAACGTGTCTATCAGTTGAATAGGATTTTTCACTATAATTTGTTTGGAACAAAAAAATGTTATTAGCTTGCGCGACGCGGCTCACCTTTTGTTAGCGCAGCTCGCGTAACAGCAAGGTCGACTATATCTTCGCCATTAGTTTAATAGAAGCGAGTGGTCGACATGTTAAAGGACGAACTCTTTGACTTCGATGAGGTAAAAGCCTGTATTTCCATCTGCAAAACGTCGTCTTTATCCGCGACTCCGGAATTTTCATCGCCTCTGCTGTACGTGGTGTCTGTGTAAACGCCCGCCCACTTGATGTCTCTGGTTGGCTTAACGTGAAATCAAACTCCACCTGAGCCAATCATTGCTTAGTGTGAGCGTTCATCTGGCCTTCCCATTTGTTTACGTAAAATACACATTTACTGTGTGTGAGCCAAAACGTACGGTGGCTAAAGTGAGTAACGTTTGTGTTGCGTAACCAAGGCGCGTCGGTGACCGTAACGGCGTTATAACGATAGTAACTAGTTAGTACGGTGGCCCTGGGGTGCTAAACACTTTTATAAAAATGAGAACACAAAGCTGAAATAAATTTTACAATTAAAAAACAGTTATTCAAACACTGAAACAAAATGATGTTTGGGAGAACAAATATACAAGACCGGAAACCAACTTCCATTTTAGAAAACAATTTCACAACTCCAAAACAAATTTACATTTCAGAAAATACTTTTACAAACCCTGAGAGAAATTTACAATTGACGTAGCATTTTTACAAAAGCCCGAAACAAAATTACAGGTAACAGTTGCAAACGGAAAGAGAACGTCCCAAGTAACTTTCCCAACCGGAAAAGAACCAACGAACCAAGATGGTTCGTATGAGCCAATGAACTAATTTATTATAGGAGAAACTGGTTTCCACAGATGAGTAAATAATCAACTATTCCTACTAGGAATACTACTAGGCTTATGTTGGAAAATTAAAGGTTGGGACAATATAGGAAAATTTAATATCGGCAAAAAGTTGATGCTGGACATGACTAGTAATAGAGACAGAAATATTCCAGTACAGTTTTTTAGGATCTTGCACACAATATTGTATACTACATATGCAGTAGGTGCCTTCATTTAATTTTTATTAAAATAAAAAAAAAACATAATTCTCATAATTACCTTTATCTTATCCATACATGGTTCTGCCCTCATTATCTCAACATTAAATCTGCTTCATTTCGTTCACACCAACACAAGCTGCTTTCCTGCCATACGTCACGACTTGTTCCTTCTCCTGCTGCGATAAAAGCCTCGTCTCCACCCACTTTTCCTTCCACCTCCACCGCTTTCTCCCTATGCAGTCAATTACTGAGACGGAGCCGTGTGCCAATGATCATCTTGCAGGAGAACTGCACCTCCAGCCTGGGTTCAACCACAGCAAAAGTAATGAAGTCAGATGTTGCCATGGACCACATGTTAAAACACCGTGTTTCAACTGACCTATAGCTCACAAAAGACAACAGGACCTTGGCATTTTCAAAAGAGTTTATTCATAAATAATTCATTCAAGTGGTGGTGCGACACCTCCACCTTCGGAGGGGGAGGTGTTGAAGACTTTACACCTCGTTGCTCTACATCTACCATCAAGTATCTTTCTTCCCACATGTGATTAATCTGCACCTTCGTCCTAGAACTCTCGACAACAGGAATGTTCTTCGTTAAAAAGGTGTTAATTTGTATAACAAGGCTCTGCTGACATCAAACGTCAAATATATTCTGTACATCTCTAGCATCGATACACTAATCCTAGACAACTGTGTTTACACACATTGCAAATGTAATTTTGCAAAGGAAAGGCAAGCCTGTTGTGTGTACAGTAACTGTTCATGTGAGACAGTAGAGAAGGACTGCAACCATCCTGAAAGTCCTTCCCATGATCCTTTGGGCTTCGAGTGAAGAGACATGTTCCATTTATTATAGTAGAGAAAGAAACCTGTCATAAGGTAGGCTGATGAATGACTTTGGCCTCTTGCACTCACCATTGTGGGTCTGTGTGTTGCTATATTTAACAGAAGACAGAGGCATTCCCTCAAAAATAATGAGGACGTTTTGTCCTTGTGGAAAAACTTTCTATATTTCTAAATGCTTGAGACATGTTTTTCTTGGGTGAGAATCAGGGATGGATGGGGATAAAGGTTTTACAATGTGGAATTGAGTTACATTTATCAAAGTGGGGCTTCGGTTGAATTCCTGAGCAAGATTGAAACCGGGTTAGGATGGTTGAATCTGGGCTACCAGTGGGCTCACCATCTTTAGGAATGTTTATGAGAGGCTGGTATGGTGCAGTGTGATTTGGGTGGCAGTTGCGGAGATTGCTGCCTATGCTACCAGGTAACATATAAGGAAATAGATGAATGGATGGATGGACTTTGGAAAATGAGCGCAAGAATTACATTGTTGGTATTTTGCCTTAGCAGAACCAAGGATTTGCGCAATGTGATTTGGGTGGCTGTCGTGGAGACTGGTGCCGCCACAACCCAATAACGAGAAAATGGATTGACTATGTAATATGTCCCCAAATGCACTTTTTGTATGTTGTCTTCACAAAACCATTGGTGTAAAACTACCGAGTTCAAGATCAAATCCCTGCTATGGCAGTTAGCTTACAGGGGAAGGTTCATGAAGGGTTGGCGTGGTGCGGTGTGCATTGTAGGTATTTTGTCCTTCCAAAACCAAGTATACACAATGTCCTGATTGGGTTCACCTCCTAGATAAGATCAAATATCGATTAGGGCGGTTGGCTTCCAGTTGGCTCACCAACATGAGGAAGGTAGGGTGCGGCGCAATGTGATTTGGGTGGTTGTCATGGAGAATGCTGCCCAGTTCGGCAACGGATAAGAGGATGAAAATGGATGAATGGAAAACCAAGAACATGCGCAAGAACATCTTTGTCATTGGTGTAAAACTCCAGGGTTCATCTCCCTGAGATTGAATACCGATTAGGACGGTTGCCTTTCAGACCACCCTACCAAGGTAGTGTGTGGTGCAATTTGATTTGGGTGGCAGTGGTGGAGACTGGTGCCCCCGCTTACCAGTAAGAGATAAGCGGATGGAAATGAATGGGTTGATGGACAGATGTGTGTATTTATGTTTGCAGTGTAGGTTTCACTGACTGAAGAGTAAATAACAATGTTGGATATTTTGTGTTTTGTGTCCATTTGTTTTTACCCTTATGTTGTTTCACTAATGTTGAAAAACAATGCACAGACCATGTGTTTTTGATAAAAAACCATCATAGCTGAAGATGCAGACACTACAGTGGCAACAGCCCTAAACTGGAGACAACATTTACAGTAAATGCAATATAAAGTAAAATAATATTTCATAAAAATAATTTAAACATGGTTTAAATATTCAGCTGGGAGTGTGTGGAGTTTATAGTTGTTAAATATTTACGGACGTGTTCTCTGTTGTTCCGTGTACAGTGAGCTCTGGTTTGTTTCGTGAGATGCACATCAATATTGCTCGTGTATAATCTACAATTACATGGGCTACGTTCACTGCCTCAAAGCACTCTGAGTTCACTGAGAGAGGACAAAAAAACATTCATCATAGAGAGAAAGAGCCAGAAATAATCTTCGCTGATTTGAACATTAGTCCTGACGTTACATAAATGTTAATTCCATTAGGAATAAGGCAACATCAGGGAATGCAAAACATCTTTGACTCTTCTCTGTGCTGTTATCCAGGTGCTAAAAGGGTCTAAGTATGTAATATAGTAGTGTTATGTGACCAGGTAGGACAAATAAGAAGTGTTTTTCCCCCTTTCCATTTCACCTTCTTCTTGTCTTTTCTCTTACCATGAATTAATAAAGCTGTAGACCAGGGCTTTCAAACTCTTTTGACATCGCGGGCCACATATGGCCTGGGTAGATGTCAAGTGGGCCGGACTATTAAAATAATAGCATAGTCAGCTGTAAATAATCAAAATATAATGTCAGATGCGGCTTTGTCTTGTACTCTTAACCAAAACATTGCCTCCTAGTGGATAATTCTTGAATTACGTTTCATCAAAAAAAAAAATGAATCCATGTCATTTATGCATTTTTTCACTTTCAGATGATCTTACGGGCCTGATCGAACCTCCTTGCGGGCCGCTTCCGGCCCACAGGCCCTATGTTTGACTCCCCTGCTGTAGACAAACAACAGAGGTTATTGTAAATTAAATATTGCAAACTGGTCTACAGCACACGTAGGTTTCAAACATACAGAATAGTCCTGTGTTGTTCACTTTGACTGGTCTAAACCAAATTATCCCTGATCCTCTGTGCGACAAAGACAACATTCTAGGCTATAATGAGGAGCTACAGTCCAGTCCATCAGCTCCCAGGTTAAAGTTTACTTTCTTTCTTTTTTTTTTTTGCTACAAAATGAAGCTTGAAAGTTGATTCTAGACGTTCTGAGCCATGTTCTGGTCTCCAAGAGCAGACAGGCAGGTTCAGTTCAACATCCTGATTCAGTGAGAGCATTAGAGTCGCAAGTCACTAGACTGCGGTGAGTCACAGCCGCTGCTCTCACATGCGTCGTGGTTATAATTTGAGTCTCTGTAGGTAAAAGAACGTGACGACTCCTGCTGAGGAAAAAAAAAAAAAAAAAAAAAGGGACTTAATCAGAGACTTTGTTTCAGTTTCCGGTCTGAGAAAAGCCAACATTTTCATACCTGCGTTTGTTCATTTTCATGCTCTGACGTCTAATCTGTAATAGAAAAGTATAGCGTTATTTATTTTAAATATTTTCCATTATCTGTTATGTCTTTTCTCAGTATTGATATTCATCAGTGCAGTGTTCCACAC
>JAFBJS010001020.1:117320-132542 GCA_016785265.1 Paraplagusia blochii | reverse complement strand
TTTTTTAAATATTTTCCATCATCTGTTATGTCTTTTCTCGGTATTGATATTCATCAGTGCAGTGTTCTACACTCAATAAAGGGAAATTGAACCTTAGTGGATACATAAACCCCAAAACAAATCAATACTGATGCCAGAGGATACAAAACAAATCCATTTGTCATTATATTTAACCTTAAAGAGAACGAGGACAATAATGACAGATGTGAAAATCTTATAATCCACCAGCCAGGTTCATTTTAATTGCTAGTTATTTAATTGTTTTTAACTAAATCTAAAAATCAGTTTGTTTTAGTTTTCTGGAAATCCATTAAGTATGTATACTGTATTTCCAGTGCTGTGTGTTTTATCTGCACTTCAGTTACGCATCGTAATGACAGATAATAGTAACAAAAAACAATGTAAGAAATATACTGATAAATAACCCAGAGGGCAATTCAGTTTATGGCAGAGAAAAGAAAAGGTCAGAAAATAACAGAACACTCCAACAAGGACGTGAGGTTTTATGGATCGGCCTCTGGAGATCTCTTCTTCTCTCTAAGGCGTTTTCTCCAAAAGGCCCATCACTGTCAGTCAAAGCCACTAAATACCACGCCACAGGTTGATACAGTTTTTAAAGGTTTTGAGAGGAAGACACTCAGGATTCACAGAGACGTTTGTACGACACCTTTCCGTGTGGACTTGGACTGACTCTCCGCCACCGTGGCAAGGTCTGCTGGTAAACCCACGTACACCCCACCATAGTTCCTGGACAGAGAAGACAGAGACTGAAGCAGTTTGGTACTCTCGTGTTAAAGGGGTCTTTTTTCAAAAATATAATCTTAAAAATACACTCTGAAATAATCAAGACTTATCTAACAATTATATGAAAAGTATAGTAAATATTTTAAATATAACAATATGTACAGTGCAATATATACAGTTCAGCCTACGTCTTCAGGGTTTTATTACTTCTTAATTTTCTGGAAGTCTTTTTTGAAATGGAATACAAAGAGTTTTCAACTACGTAGAAAATTATTAGCCATAATTTCTTGTTAGTGGTATTTCAGCTTAAGTCGTAAAGTCAAGTGTAGCATAGTATAGTTTATAAAGATGGCTGATATAAATTCTTTTGACGATATCCCATATGCTAACATTGTCCGAACACTTACTTTTCGATTAGATATCGCCCCATGCTAACATAGGTCTGGTAATATTTTACAAACCAGTGTATGAGTATGAGCTTAAGTAAATAAGCTGCTATGCTGCCATCTAGTGACTTTCACTATAATATACATCCATTTATTACCAAAGCTATTTTTAAGACAAACATCATTTTGTGAAACCTGAACATTACATTGG
This sequence comes from Paraplagusia blochii, assembly GCA_016785265.1. NCBI lineage: Eukaryota > Metazoa > Chordata > Actinopteri > Pleuronectiformes > Cynoglossidae > Paraplagusia > Paraplagusia blochii. Next base: position 131,201 of record JAFBJS010001020.1, on the reverse strand, counting down.
TTTTTTATTAGAGAAGTTAAATATTATTAGTGAGAAGACGTTTTTGGCATATTAGCATACTTATGTATGCTATACTGGCACAACTCAGTAATCCAATAATATAACACCCCGGTTTCGTCAAATTTGCTGTAATTGCACATGTGCTTCTCGGACATTTACCTTAGTTGTAGGTCAAGTGGCTGCAAATTTAATGGTATTGGCTGACGTCGGAATCGGAATTGTATCGTTTGGAGAATATCGGCAAAATTGATATTGATAATATTAGAGATCCTTATTTTTTATTGTGGGTGTGAAAAAAAAGACTAAAGATTCTTACAGATGTTAGATCATTTGCTAAAATTGGGCAATAAAATTGGTCAGCTGATATTATCAGACATCAGAAGAGAATGGTAGAGTATTGAGTAGTATTGTCTGTATCTAAACACACTCAAAGAACAAACAATGGAAAATCAATTTGTATCAGAGCAGCGACATGGATTATTGATTACCTTCTTTTCTCATCTTCTACAGTGGATTCTTCTGTCCTAGTTGAGAGAAATGTCAAGTTAGGGACTAGGGTGGTGAGTCATAACATTGACAATTTTTTAATCAGGCTTGAATCATCACTTTCTAATGATGTTGCGTTTCTAGTTAGAAGGCAGAGATGAGGAGTTTGCTTGATAAATCAGTTCTTGGAAGCTCCAGTTCGGGGAATGTGTGATTAGTCCAGTGAGTCAGTTGTGAACCACCGTCAGCTCTCCTGGGTCCTGTTGTGTTTGGTTGTCACAAAATGCACTTTTAAGTGAACCAGGGAGTCACATACTCCTTGTTTTGGTTGATGAACCAACCCACAGTGACGTCGGCTAAATTTGACACAATATTGTAAGGAAATTATACATTTTTGTGTTCTTGTCATCAGCTAATTTTGAGAATGTTGGCAACAAAATTTAGAACTTTTGACCCCTGTTCTCTGAAAGAGAGATACTGTACGTTCTTGTACGGTTGTTGACATAAAGCCATATGTAGTTAGTAGCTTAAACTAGTCCTGCACAAATTACTGAAGAATGGCATTTTGTTTTAGGAGAGGTGCACAACACAAATCAACTTTTTTTTCCCAAAAACATGGTAATTTATAGAGAATTTTCACAGAAATATCTGGGGTCGATCACGATTATTATTTTGGCTACAATTACTGTCATAGCTTGACTCATGATTTTTCATCTTTTAATTAAATCATATTAAAAGTGGTGACGGTGACTAATGTGCAACAATATGAACATATGTGCTTTACACAAAAGGACTAATAAGTTTACATGAGTCACAACAACTTGATGACTAATGTACTTACACGTCTTTGGAGGACTCTGCTGGTCCTACAACCAGAAAAGAAGAAAAGATTGAATTATTAAATGTTAAGATTATTAAGGTGTTTTTATATGTTCAGATTCAGGCCACAGTTAAGACAAGTGGTAACCAGGGACACAGATGTGGTTGAATTGTAAAAACTAAAAGCTCACACTTATCCACTGAATACGAGGCAGTAGCTTAAGTGCAAAAGCCTTGATGAATTCCAACAATGAGGCGGCAACAGGTTGGACAGAAAAAGAGACATATTTCTGATTGGACAGCCGCGCTGACAACAGCGCCCTCTAATCATTCGCCTTTGTGTTTTGCGTTGGTGCAGAAATGCTGAAAGATCGGCGCAAGGACAGCATGTAAATGAGAATCAGATGATCGCGATTAGACGTGAACACAATAAATTGTATCCATGTGAAAGGAATTTGAAGCTTTTCTTCCACAGTAAAGGTCTGCTCAGTCTGCTGACATGACACAGGATCCATTCAGTGGCTCAACAACAGCTCATTCATATTCACATCAGACTGGGGATGAGCAGTGTCACAGCGCAATCACACTGTAGTGTGGAGTTTGTAGAAACCTCTGCCTCAAAACTGGAATATCATAATGTGAGTCATCTTGAAAAATGGACGACTTCCTGGCTTTTATTTATTGATATCAACACATGTGGAAAGAATGGAGGGATCCTTTCCACATGTTTTAAAGACAAACTGTTGTTTTCATCTGGAGTGGCTTCTGCCAGTCCACATTTGTCAAAGAGAGACAGTATGTCACATGTCCTTGACAGCACCATGAATACTAACCTCCAAACAACAAAAAAAAAGAAGAAAAAAAGAAAATGAAAAGGCCGACTGAAGAGAAATAAACACAAGAGCCGGCCTTCAGGAGTAAACAATCTGCAGTTTGATGAGGTTCACTGACACTAGAACCTTGAAATAGATCAAATTGAAGGCAAAAGCGACAACTGACCAGGCGGCTGTGTGAAAACCATGGAATTGTCTGTGGTGGGATTGAGATTGAGATGATTATTTGTCTGTGGTTCACAGATGTTTCGTCACTACGTTGCGAAGAAGATCCTTCGTACACTCTCATGTTTCTGCAGGTTTTGTGAATGAACGCTGACAGACGTAGTGAAATCCACCTTCTCCTGTTCACAAACTGAACCAGTTAGAAGGAGGACGGAACCGGAGCGAACCCTCAGTGACGGTGCATACTTGAAATTAAATGAACATTAACGGTAAGGACCTCAAAAAAAAAAAAAAAAACATAACAAGCCACTGTCTGGAGTTCAACACAGCACCGACAGAGTATGACATGAAAACAGTTCTACATTAGATGTCCATCGCCTTGTCCATGAGGGTCTCCCCTCAGCAATCAGCACTCTACCCTTGAGACAACTAATCAACCACACACACACACACACACACACACACTGACTCAGTGGATGCAAGGGTAACCCTGACACCATTTACATTCAAAACACCTTCTCAGCAACACTCTCTGGCACACTCTCACTTATCTTGTTACCCCCCCTCCCCACACAAACAGATGCATACTCACCCCCTCCAGTGCTGCTGGTGACTGAAGAATTGCCACAGCCCATTTTGCATTAATGCAGCTGTTGTCCAAACACAGGAGAGATGTTCAGCATGGAGAAAAAGAAGAAGAAAGAAGTGGAAGAGGGGAGAGTGGAGAGGTAAGAGATCCAAAACACATCGGGGAAAACCAGACGAGATGAGAGAAAGTGGAAAAAAAACGGACAAGAAAGAAGAAAGGGGAGAAGGAAAGAAAGAACTGAAGAAGAAAGAATGGAGGAAAGGTCACAGGGACGTCTCAGAGGAATCTCCCTCCGTTGTGTCCCCCCTCTACCGTCTTGTCTCTATCCTACGTGCAGTGCAATAGAGAGAGAGAGTGAACGGAAAGCATGGAGAGAGGGATGTTATATACACACACTGATGGAGGGAGAGAGAGGGAGAGATGCTATGTCCCCACATGATTTGCTCTCTTCCTTCAGCCTGACATGGTTACCCAGGAAACCAGAGGAAAAAAGGCGGAGAATGGAAGGAGACTTAGCCAATCGTGTGCCCTCATTGCTTTTTTATTTTGACATGTGGGGGAAAACTACATTTTGAGGCATTATTCAATCAGGCTGTTTCATTCTTTATTCTGTAACATTCAATAAAACAATGTTATGTATCGAGAACTTTCAACAGCCTCAAATCATTTTATAAAGCTGAGATTTTAGGATTAAACACCAGTTTAGGATCAGGTTCCTTTAAGGATCGTGTAAAATCCCAATATTTTTATAATGGGATGCATCCCAGTAGCCTATGCTAGTAAACCGCATACACATTTGGTGGCAAATTGACAATACCTGACTGTCATGACATGTCAGGTTTTATTATCTTCTCATTAAAAGGATTTTTTTTTTCAAAGTAAAAGAGATCAAATCATTGGATATGTAAGAACAGAACCACTCCTCCACTCTCTTGTCTCTCTGTCCAACAGCACATCTCACCACTGTTACACTATCCTCATAAATGTCCTGCACCAATCTGACATACTTTTCTGCCACTCCTGACTTTCTCTTATAAAACCACATTTCTTCCCTGTCATAGGCCTTTTCTCTATCTCCAAATACTTCTGATTGATGCAATTACTCAACTGTATCGTAACATTAGAGTAGTCATCGCTATAGGATATTTTTAGGCATGTTATTGAATTTCTTTTAATTGGACAAACATTGTTAAATTCTTGGCCTGATGTTGAGATACCTCCAAACTGCTGATATAGTTCACTCACCTAAATAAATGACCCATGAGAACATTCAGACCCTGAACTTCTTTAGAACTCTGGATGACCAGTGAGCAGCTGGTTGTATGGGAAATCTATTACTGAAAATCAGGTCACTGGATCAGGACATTGTATGCACATCTGAATAAAGTATCAGGTACAATACCCCCCCTGATGTTAGAGGCCCTCTATCCCTACTTGAGGCCATGTGGACTCATCTGACCCCATATCACATTTCCACCGTCCTTCAGTCTCACATGAAATTTAAAAGCGTGGACACTGCATCACTCCACAGCTAATAAACAAAATGAAGGCCTATTATTCAACAGAATGATTATTTTTCCTGTAAATAAGAATTAGTTTTCATTCACTGACAGATATCCATATGTCATTACACCTGAGCTAGAAAAAACTCATTTTTTTAAGGTTGTGAATGGATCCCATTCATAGATTACTTTATGAAGATGAAGAGTGACATTTGAAAAGCTGAGCTAATTAGGAATCATAATTTGCTAGATCTGTTCACAATGAGAACATTGACCTAGATTTGCTTAGAAACATCAGAAAGTGTCTCGAGCGTAATAAACACTTATAAATGCAGCAAAAAAGATGAAAAAAGCTTTGAAAATTGTATAGAATTCGGTTTCTGAAAAGATTCACCAATCTTTCTACTGATGAAAGAAGTGGAATATTCTAATGCTATGGTGACTGAAGACAAAGAGACAACCAAGTTATTTGTTTTGCAAATGTTCTCAATCGTCACAATAGAACAGGTCTGGGCAATTATTTTGACTCGTGGTCCACAGGTGGTACTAAAATTTGAGTCACAGGCCAGATCAGGATCAGAAAAATTGAGTGTTTGCAGGAATGCGTTTAGTGTCTTCAAGACTATCTATTGGGGAAATACTGGCTTTGAAGGGAAAAGGCAGAAGGATAATTATAATATAAATGAAAAGTATAATTTGGACTAGTTTGGCAGGCCTGGATTGAAACACCAAACGCACCGCATCCGGGCCCCGGGCCTTAGTTTGCCCAGGTCAACCTTAAAAGTTACACACCGAATGTTAAGGGAGAGGTCTATCTTTCGTCGTCACTATTTAAAACATTGGCTACAATGTCCACAAACCCGTATCTAGTTGATATTCCCCCAACAATTGCCTACTTACAGCGTTGTCTCACTTACAAGTGAGTGTTGTCCACAGGACACAGCTCAATACTTCTCCTCAGTGTGTGTTTCCTTGGTCAGCTCAATCACTGCTTTGTTCAATCCAAGTTAGTTCCACTGACATGAGGCACTTTCTTTTTATAAAGCCTGACTGAGCCACGCCAGCAAACACAATTAATTATCCAGCTCAGGACAGGAAGGCCCTGTCTGATTTACAGCAACAACTTAACCAATTAAAACTCAGAGTCCACCAGGGAGAAAAAATGTTCTCTTGTCCGAGTGCCTGTCAGGACTTGCCTGCATCAGATGACACACAACATACGTGACCTTGGTTAGACCCTTAAGAACTTCCAGTGAACAGTCAATTAATTCATGTTTGCAGCCTTTTTTTTAACTCCTGTTCTTTTCTGGTGTTCTCATGCTACAGAAGAACAAAATAAATGTTGGCACAGATATTTGAAGTCGTTTGATTTCAAAGTTGTGTCTAAGAGAGGAATTTAAGCAGGATTCTTAAGGAAGGTCATTAGTTTGAATCCATAATTTAACACAAGCTACATCTGAATTCTCCTCATTTTGTCCATTTTCCAACTCTAGACCAAATGCACATATTCTGAATGTGAATAGGGATCATTGTGTCTCTAAGTACTAAGTATTTGTAAGGGTTATGTTTAGTGTCTGTGTGGCTGTGATTAACCGGATGTTACTATTTTTCCCTGACAACAGCTGTCAGGGAAAAAAGTTCCAGAAGCAAAAAACAGGCTTTGGAGAAATCTTGCAACTCAGGAAGGGAAAGCTTTGCACCCAAAACTTTATGTATTAAGGAAAATTGTGTATTGGGGCAGTTGGTGGCCTAGCAGGGCAGTTGGTCTTGGGTCCTATCAACATGCCTTCTGGAGTAGAAGTTCTCAGGGGACTCAGAAGCAGGATTCGCTATCTCTGGGGAATCTGGTTTAAAGATCTTTGGTGGAAGATGCCTGAGGTTTGATGAGATCTGCCAGGAGTTCCTCATTGTGCAGGAATGCATAGATATTCATGGCATCACTTTTGTTTTGCATACTGATGTGGAGGTGACCCTTTTCTAGGTAGATTGAAAGGTGTGGGATCTTAAGTAGTCCTCGAATGAAGAATATATGTCTTTGTCAAGCCTTAAATTCAGGAAGGAAGGGAGAAGGAAATCAACCTCCTTGTCATTGTGACATTGTGATTCACACCACTGCACACAACGAAATGTCACCTCTGTATTTATCATATAAACAAAGTGAACAGTGGACAGCTTTGAGCGCCCGGGGAGCTGTGAGTGGGGACGGTGCCATGCTCAGTAGACCTCCGTGGTACCTTGACAGTGAGGGGATTCGAACCGGGGAGTGCTTCCTTAACCACTAGGCCACCAACTGCCCCAAAGAGCAGTGTAGCTTAATTTATGACCAGGGAACATAGAACCAACTCTGCTCGTAAAGAGAACCTGTAGGGGGTTTGTTCAAAATGTGCTTTGCGGGAATATGGGATACAGATCCCTGAAATTTGGGGAGTTGGTATCAGGTCTGTTTTTTAGCAGTAAAAGAAACACATTCCCAGTGAGGGTCCATCAGAATCTCTAGGCCAAGACCAGGTGTTCCAGCAAATCAGTTTGACAGCCTCGGAATTGTCTCTCTTCCTTTTGCAGATGATATGGTTCTTTTCATCTGCCCCAAGTCGAGGGGTCTACTGAACAAGTTGTTTGAATTGGCTAAGGACCGTCCTAAATGTTCTCAATTTTACATTTTATTTTAAGTAATATCAAAACATCTCAAATTTTCATAGAGTACCCTTTTGGGGCAGTGATGCCATTGTGATGAACCGGACTTGGGTACAAAAGGTGCAAGGTTCGTATCCGCCAGCTGCCAGGTTGCCACTGAGGTCCATTAAGCATGGCATGGCCCCCACACACCACTTGGTGGTGTGGATCATAATGATAAGGAGTTTGCTTTCCTTCCTTTCATCCCCCCTTTATATTTTAACTTCATGCTTGAAATTAAGGTATTTACACGTGTGTGTGTGTGTGTGTGTGCGTGTGTGTGTGTGTATTTTGTTTATGATTCCTTTTAGCTTCACGGATGAAAGAAAGAATAATCACATGAGGGTTTTATCAGCTAGACATCTGGTGAACACAACAGCATGATCACTTCAACATCCATTATAGAATCAGTGACAGAAGGGATTTTTTTTCATTCTATTTTACTTTTGTTTGTGTGCAGCATTAGCAAGAAATAAGTTATATTTATTGCACAGAGTTACAGTAACAGAACTAGGCAGATCTTAGCGAATCTCTGCCCATTGTTAATTGTTAATTCACAAAAGAAATCTCAGTTGAAGTGATGATCGTTGAGATATTTTAAACACATCTTCTTCCCCCCAGGTGGGTAAGGCACGACGGTGACTACGTTTCCTGAGGAAACTAAGAAACACTCACACAGTATGGCTTTAATGACTGCACAGCACAGGAGAGGAAGGTTCTGCAGTGGGTGGTGGAGAGTGAAATGTAATTGAGTCTGCACTGCCACTTCCGAGAGAAACTCACACACTCACTAGGTTAATACATTCTCCCTTTGGATACTGCCCTTTAAGAACATCATACAACGCTGTTACGATTATTGTGAGTTGAATTTATTTTTAGGTATTTGCTCCGTTCATTTGACTTATGATTGAGATACTTAATAACACACATTTTAAGTGTAATATATTTTTTTTCCTCCAATTTTTGCACGTTAAATGCCTTGTTTTTAGTGCCAATTTAATGACCTAACATCTTTATTAAGATGACATTAATGACTTTAACTAGACCTATAAAGCAGTGATTAATGCGTGATGTGTTTGTGTGTACTGTTTCAGTTGTGGATCAGTATTTTAGATCTAAAGAAAGGATTCCATGCATGTTGAGGGCTTGTGTGCCTGACAACCAGGCGTTTATCACAAACACGTCACAATATTTTCAGTTGTTGCATTATTCACTAGAAACATCGGCAAAGTCTTGTGTACCCACAAGGTCATTGTCAGAACTACCCCGGCTTGGGGTGAAATACCCTCTCGTACTTGGAGGAATAAATAGTAGTATGACGAATGACAGTATGAAAGGATCCACTGTATCTGGAGCTGAGGTTGCAGGGGCAGTTTGAAAGTTCCTTGCTGGAAGGGCCTTGAGTTTCAAGAAATCCATCAGGGGTTTCTTCGTACTCAATGTTGTGGGACTGTCTTGGTTGACAGCAATGCATTGGGGGCAGTGCTTTTTGATTGGCACACCAAGGTGATTTTCAAGGGAGATGTAAGGGTGTGTTCCACCTATGATGGGATCATACATCTATCCCTCAACACTAAGGTCTAATAGGGTGTACTCAAGATAAGCATTAATCTCTTAATAAACTCTTAGTTTCAGAGGAAACATTCAAAACAAAGGGGTGAAAAGAAAGGGAATAAACTCAACTAGCAAGTCAGGTTAAGACAGCAGGATTGGCACAAGGGTAGCTTGAACACCAACAAGCAGGAACATCAAGGTTGCACCATAATCTAAGCTTTCTTGTGAGTGGTGAGCCCACAGGAAGTAATTTGAGGAGGGTGCTATGCTTAGAGCACGTCAGCTAGCTTAACCGCTAGGTCCCCACTGCCTCTTTTTGGAAATTATGACCAAAAATTACGGAATAGCTAATAAAATAAGAGTGGCAGTGGTGGCCTAGCGCTTAAGGAAGTGGACATGAGTTTGCAAGGCTTAATATTCAAGTACCGCAGCTACCCACTTGCCAATGTAGTGCTGTGAATATAGCACTGTCCTGACCAACTTCACTTTGAGTGGACTTACCACACAGGATTGTGTTGGGAGTCCACTGTCCAGTGTGATTTGGACAGTAGTGGAGACTGCAGCCCATGCGACCCTGGTGGTGGATAAGAAGATGAAGAAGAAATAGTGGATGAATGAATACTTAAATAAATTAATGTATTTAAAAAAGAAAAACGAACAAAACAACTTAATCAGAATGATAAAAAAACTATAAAAATAGATATTATATAAAATACATTTTATGTAAAATGCATATTTATATTAAATGTTATGATAATTATAATTATATTTCTACTTACATTCTACATGAATGAATAAATAAATAAATAAATAGATTTTCTTAAATAAAAAAAAAAATTACATTTACTTTTATTTTTATTCCAAATAGATTATTTCGTCATACCCGGTCCTGTACGCCAACACTTCCGTGTTCCGGTCATTCGCGCGGGGGTTTCTGGAACTCTGAGTTCATCGGGTTCTAAATAATTCAACCGCCCCAGTTCCTCTTCTTCACGTCTGTGTTGTGTTTTTCCATCGTTAACAAGATGCCGGCCGTGCACCACAAGCTGCTGCTGGAGGAAGCTCTGCAGGACAGTCCTCAGGTAGGTCTGCGGCAGCTGCTGTTGTTTACGGGGGCTGCAGCGGCAGATGTCTGTCCAACTATAGACCTAACCCAGCCTGTTTAGAGAGCTAGGCTTCTGCTGTGCATACGTCGGTGACAGACGTAGCCTAACAAACTGATTCAGTTCTTTTTTTTTAGTATCGACCGTATTCTCCTACTGCTGTTATTACAGTCGTAATAGAGTCGCATCACGTAACGTGTTAAAATGCGTATGTGTCTTTTTCCTTCGGGGGTCGGGTTGCCTCCTGTTTCCTATCTGTGGACCACTTCTCCTACTGCCCTGTTCATTGTCTGTCAGGAAAACGTGTTTAAAAAGATGTTATTACACCATGTAACCCGTAATAAACGACGTTAATAACGTTCTTCGGTCAAAAAGTAAGGGTTGGGTTCTACTGTTGTTGACCTGGACCAGCTGACCGACACCACAGAATGTATGGTTCTCAAACTATGGTTTGTAGCCACTGTTTAGGTACAGCTACTTTAAATTCTGCCAAGGAATCTAATGAGTCAATCTCAATCTTTTTTGTAAATGTCATTGTTTGTTAAAAAGTAAATTATGTCATTTAATTTACTATCATTTCATGCTACGCTAACCTTAAGTTAATGTTGGGTCATATATAAAAGGATATGGTACCCAGTGTAGAAGTTTTCACAACCACTACAATACTGTATTCTTATAGCCTTTTACTGCTGCTGTAAGCATAATTCCCAAAATGGACTCCTTAGGGATTAATTGCGTAATCTACCTAATCTGATAAAAATTTAGCCTGATTTACAATGGCTGTTTTTACTTCAGCTTAGCTAAAATCCCTAAAACTCGACTGCCAACCATACAGACCATGGGTGCTCATTGGTATTAATTGATTTAACAAGATTACTGACTGTTATAATACCAGTAGTCATAGTAATAAAAGGGGTGGAGGTCAACTACATTTAACCCATCACTGCAGTGAAGAGTGGGTGGGGACAATGCCATGCTCTGTGGTGACTTGGCATTTGGTGGATTTCGAACCTGTAACCCTCCAAGCTCAAGTCCGGTTCTTTAACCACTAGGCAACCACTGTCACAACTAACTTTTGCCCCTTGATAAGATAATAAACCCAGAAACCTGTGAACATGTCTGGTGATTTGATCACGTTCTTGTGCTTAACAATAAATAAAAAGGACCTGAAAAACAACCAAATAAACTAAACATTTTCCAGACAAATTGGAAGGAATTTATTCATCTGCCAACTTCTTCCAACTGAATGAACAATCTCAATGCATTCCCACCTCATTATTCTGGGACTCTTTCACAGAATAAAAACCAAAATCAAGTTTAAAGACAAGATATTACTGTCAACTTGAGAAAATCTGCAGCCTATCTTTCATTCACAGTTGATTTTAAAGAAAAATTGTGTGAGATTTAATCCTAAGGCCATTCGTTTGTTGTGGTCACAAAATGAGATTATTACTTTTGTGTCGTAGTGTTGTCCTAATATGATACTTCTTGGCGTCCTGCCGAACTACACAAAGTGCCATTCAGTTTGACACCTGATAGTTGCACGGAGCAAGTGCAAGGTTCTACTTATGCTTTAAAATGAGTATTGCTTTATTTTTGAGGTGTAAAACTTTAAATTCGTGGACCAGAAATAAATCAGGGAACATTTTATTTTTATAACTTTTGTCTTTGGGCCTCCACCTTGGCCCAGAGGCAATGTCTCTGTGGTGTGAAACCCCAGGGTTGACCTCCTGGGCAAGTTGGAATCCCAATTAGGACGCTAGTACTTTTTGGAGAATCAATAGACCATAATGCATTAGGGTTTTTGTAGATAGGAAGTAATAAGAAGTGCAAACACTGACAAAGATCTTCTGTAAATCTGCCCTTCCTCACTTTACCTGTTAACGCAACCAGACAATGTTCATTGTTTGCATAGTTAACCTGCAGGCAAATACCCCACCTGGAAAAAACAATACTGGATTTCATGCCTACTGTTGACCTGGTTTTCCACTACAGGAATCTCCGATCTCTCTGAATGTTTCCTAATATCTTTCAGTCTGTTGAAATTTGCAATAAAAACAAATGCATCTTTTTTTTTTCCTCGTTCTCAGACACGCTCTCTGCTGAGTGTGTTTGAGGAAGATGCCGGGATGCTCACGGACTACACCAACCAGCTGCTGCAGTCCATGCAGCGAGTCTTTGGAGCTCAGGTACAATTGAGCAACTTTATGGTTTACGTTGACATCTGGTATTAAAGCAGAAGATTGTTGTTTCTAGGGACAGAAAAAGCCACCACTAAATGATATAAAATGTATTTTACATTATTATATCCTGCCGTCACATTCTGCATTTTTTTCTTTATTTTTCCTTTAATTTTTCGTTCCCCCTACAGAGTGAGATGGGTTTGGCCACAGAGCAGCTGTCGCAGCAACTTCTGGATTACGAAAAGAAAGTAAGTATTGATATTTTCGAGTTATCCTTGCAACCGCACTTCGCCCCTCAGACTCTTACAACGATATCGCTCAGATAACAGACAAGATGATGGATATTCCATAATTACAACATCAGGTTGCGTTGCCACCACAATATAAAAGAGCAGATAAGTTTTTTAAATATCTTTTTATATAGAAACACCAGAAAACAAGAAGTGAGAATCTGGTGTTGAGGTCAACAAGAACAGCTTATGAAGGCACACCTGTTTGTGTTCTTATCAGAAGTCTACTATGTAATCCTTACAGGACTCTGCAGCCACACCTAGTCTATAGTAGGAGTGGCAGAAAAGTATGTAAGATTGGTGCAGGGAACACATGACTGGTTTTTTTGTTAATTTTTTTTTGTTGTTGACAATCTTTGACAGTTTTGTTTACGTCCCATTTTAGGAAAAAAAAAATATTGTGACACCAAATGTTATTGTGATACATCCTATAATACGAAGAAATGTTATTGTGATGTATTATTGTGAAAACCATACACATAGTCTATGGTAGAAGTGGTAGAGAAGTATGTGATTGGTGCAGGACATGTAGGAGGACCGTTAGTTTTGTTATGTGATTTGAGTAAAAAAAAAGCATGAAAAATCTTTGAGACTTTTTTTTTTACATCCCATATGACAACATTTTTTTTTGTGATACCAAATGTTATTGTGATATCAACAATAAAATGTTATTCTAATACATCCTATATTATGAAAATATGCTTTGATGAAAACCATACACATAGTCTATAGTAGAAGTGGCAGAGAAGTATGTGAGATTGGTGCAGGGCATGTAGGACCGTTTTTTTTGTTGTGACATTTGAGTGAATAAAAAATAATGTACAAAATATTTTACACTTCTTCACTCCATAATGTAATGTGATACCAAAGAAATTTGAGCAGACCTTATATTCTTCTTTTCCTGTCGAGTTGCATTTTATTTCACTATATATGTGTTAAAGTCTTTCACTGTGTTCTGTCTAGAATTTCGCCCTCGGTAAAGGTGATGAAGAGGTTATCAACACGCTGCAGAGCTTTGCCAAAACCGTAGGGGAGGTGAGAGCTTTTATTTGGTATATTTACGTGTGTTTACCCAAAAACAGTGTGAAGAGGGTTTATTTATTTGGTACTAAAAATGATACGGTACCTTACTTAGTGGAACAGTGGAGGCTTGAAGCTTTTTCTTTTGTAAAGCGACCTTGGGTTACCTGAAAGGCGCTATATAGAACCAATTTATTATTATTATTATTAATATTATTATTATTATTATTGATAAATAACCTAGCCTAATAACATAGCCTGATTATTTTGTCCCTGGTCTTTCTATAGTGTGAAAACCTGCAAAAAATGTATAACTACTATACCTGAACCCATAGAATCTATATCTATACATTTAAACCTTGGGTATTAATGGTATTAATACAGTAAAAGCTATATTTTGACATGTCATTGCCAAATATATATATTATATATACAGTTGTGAGACCAGCCATGATAGATGGCTTAGAGACACTAGGAATAGGTAGAAGACGGGAGACAGAGCTGAAGGGGGAGGAGTTAGCGCTGAGGTTCTCTTCAGGAGAGACAAGGATGGACAGGATCAGGAATGAGGTGATTACTCAGCAACAACAACAACATTTTTTTTTCCGTCTTCTGTTAATGTTACACATAAATGTTCTTTGTAGACGTTGCTTGGATTTTTATC
>JAFBJS010001020.1:81306-92824 GCA_016785265.1 Paraplagusia blochii | reverse complement strand
GTAGACCAGTGTTCCCCAACCTTTTTCTGGCCTTGGACTGGTTGAATGTCTGATTTTTCTCCAAGCGGACATTAAATTGTGGCAGATATATTTATATCAAGTACACATATCAAGTACACAACAAGGATTTCTCAAGTGCACACAGCCTATAATTCTCTGCTCCCAGACCGGTATACAAGGTTAATATCTTGTATCAATGACTCTGCGTCATTTTGAGTTTATTGTATTTGTCTTTACTGAGAAAATATTTCCTAATCAAATATAGTTGCATTATTGATGATGGAATCCTAGCCATTCTATTATTCAGTTCTTTTGTTGATATGGGTATGGATCAAGTGGAAGTAATAACCAGATGGGGCCAAAAGGAAACATTTTTTCTCTGTGGCCCGGCACCAATTCACCCATGGACCGGTTCCGGTCCCCGGCCAAGTGTTTGGGGACTATTGCTTTAGACCTCACAGTGCAAGTGCATGGGCAACAAGCACATATAGTATAAGGGAAGTATAAGGATGCAGAGGAGTCATAACGCTGTCCTCTACATAAATGTGCAATTTTTTATTCACTAGTTGTTATGAATTTTTAATGCAGGGTTATTGGTATATTAACTATGTAGTTTAAATCACTTGTACAAATTCGATATTAGTGAGTTTACAGTATGGAATACCTCACAAAACGAGAAATTTACTTTTTCATCATCAGGACTATAAATCAATATTATTCTATCAAGAATTTATTGCATTACTTTACAAATGTCAAGCACAAGAAAAAATAACTTAACAGTAAAAAGAAAAAAAAAGAAAGGATGCATGTAGTTTCAATAAAAAAAACCATCTTATTTACTATCACCAATGAATGCTAACTGATCATAGGACAAAAAAACACTTGACTGTGACATAGATATAGTATAACAGTACAGCTTTTGCTAACTTTTATTCCAACAGTTATGCTGTCAGTGAAGAGACCTGGCTCTGGTCCAGCCACTGAAAAAAAATGGGGTGTTCCATCAAACTCAGGGAATGTGGATAAATTCTAAATCAAGAAAATCATGACAGGGATTAATCTGTCACCAATAAAATGCTACCATTTTAAATAGAGGCCGTTAAAAAGCAGACAGACCTGGCTCTCTGCTCCAGCTGCTCTTCCAGTGCCTGCAGCCTCTTCTCTCTGTCTCTCAACTCTCTTGCAAAGCTGAAGTCGTCCTCCTCCTGCTTCTTCTTGGCTGCACTCCTCCACTAATTCCAAAAACAAACACAGTGGCACGCACAAAGAAAGAGTGCCATAACTTAAAAAAATAAGGTCACGAGCTGCAGAGACAGTCTTAGGATACATAATTTTATATATACACAACATAATCATCTTAAAAAGTAAATATTTTAAGAGTGATGTTTCCAATATCATGAGTTGTCTTCTTGGCTCCACATGCCCATCATTTCACTCACCTCACATTGCTCACTCATGCATTTCTCTTACAGATTTGTCAACAGCTATAAAAACACATTTTCACACCTCCTGCTCCTGCTGCAGGTGATGCTTCAGTTCCTCAAAGCGCTCCCTCTTCCTGGCCTCCTCAGCCAGGCGCTGTGATACCTGGCGCCCTAAATAGGATGAGAAAGTTATATTTAATCCTTTTGCCTTTTCAATGATTTCCCAGGTCCACGGTCAAATTAGAAACTGTTTATAGAGCTGGGTAAAATATACAGTGTAGTTACAATATATATTTAGATGCCT
Organism: Paraplagusia blochii; assembly: GCA_016785265.1. NCBI lineage: Eukaryota > Metazoa > Chordata > Actinopteri > Pleuronectiformes > Cynoglossidae > Paraplagusia > Paraplagusia blochii. Next base: position 91,096 of record JAFBJS010001020.1, on the reverse strand, counting down.
TTTAGAATGAGATGATGACCATTTGATGATAGTCTGGTCTAATGTGTTTGGTCAATAATCCCAAAGCCAGTTCAAACCACTAAAAGTCTCCTCGGTGCCTGGCATCAGAGACATCAGACACAAAGTACAGCAGTAAGTGTGTGTTACATTCAGTGCAGCCTCACTGACTCCGTCCCTTAAATAAAAGACACTGAAGAACTAGTCTAACAATGCAGTGGGGTAATAGAAGCTCTTGTAGATTTTGTAGTATCCTTTGGCATTGGGTTTTTCTTAATACTTGGACACTATACACGTTCTTCTTGAGTCCAAAATGCTGAGGTCCTCTTTAGGAGAGACAAGGATGGACAGGATCAGGAATGAGGTGATTAGAGGGACAACACAGACAGGAAGAATTGGAGAAAAATCTATAAAAAGCCAGATTGAGATGGTTTGGACATGTTTAGAGAAGGGACAGTGGATACATTGGTAGACGAATGATCCTAGAGGAGGATCAAGTAAGGGAGAAAGAGGAGATTGATGGATGCAGTGAGAGAGGACATGGAGGTAGATACAGAGGACAGGGGGAGATGGAAATTGTTGACTCACTTAGGTAAGCGCTGAAAAAAGCTACAGGCCAAAAGGAAAAGAAGAAGAAGATGAAAAACGTTCTGACTATTTGTGCAAAACTCATATTACATGGTATAGGTGGAGTTTCAATTAGAATAATGTATCCACCTTAGCAGGAAATTACAATATACAACTACAATGTAATGATATGGTATTCATTGCTTTCCTTCCTTTTTTATACCCATCCAGGTCTGGGTTCTAGGATGGGGTTCTGTTTGTAATTAATAACAATCCTGTGCACTATTGGAAGCCAGTTAGAGAACCATGTATTCTGCTGTGATGTTCCTAAGAGAAATGGTGCAGCTTAAGAACTGCTGATAGCAAAGAGTCAACCGGGGAAAGTGCTTCATAAAATATTTGTTGAAGGTGTCCCCTGTGGAGCAGGTGTGTGCATATATATCAACATTATATCGAACTCCTCCAGCAATGTTCGTGCGTATGTTTGTGTGCCACACTAACCACGGATGCTCTCCAGAGTTTTGGCCGCCGTCTCTCTGACCTGATTGATCAGCTCCTGCCGTGCCCGTTCTGTTCGCAGGGCCTAATAGTAGACAGAGGAGAAATCATCATTACCAAAGATACATCTGGCTGCCCTGTAGCTCACCTCGCTTCCTTCCAAATTTCCCAGTCTGCACGGCGTGCAGCAGACACAATGCAGGCTGTACAAACCAGGGTGTGATGTTAAATCATGCAGCATGCAAGCGCCAGACTTCCGCTAAATCATTTTAATGACTTGCTGGTGAATTGCTCAGTGCTTGAGGGGTAATGTCAATATCATGGATCATGTAATGTTTAAAAAAAAAAAACCTCTCACATTCTATCTCAAATGACAATACCAGCGTAACGCTTTGTCAATGGCCTCAATTCCCTGAAGTTTGGGCTTTTTCTCTTTTCTGGAAAACCATTAGAGTCAGCTGAGAAAGACAAACTTGTCCTTTGTAAAGGTAATTCAGCATGACAGTCGCCATTATTACTAAAACTGCCAGCATGGAATAAAAAGATTATTATAATTTGGTAAGAATAACTTCAAAGCATCTGGCAAATAAACTTTACAGGCTTCTGGATTAAATTATAGTTTTCTTATTTCCAGGACTTCCTCATACAGACCATTTAATTAAGAACGTCTAAACAAATACAGAAACGTCTGACATTAAGGTGTCCATTGAAAAAAGTTACACCACTTTATGAAACGGAAAACCTGCCAGGTTTAGAATTATAGCCATCTAAATCAAACAGTCAATTGTGTATTAAATTTGGTGTAACACAGACTGCAGCTACATTAGATCATTTTATATCCACTCTTCTTAGTCAAAGTTTAAAATTGATGATACTGCAAAAGTTAAGTGAAGTAAACTTATATAAGCACTGCTTTGAAAAATTATCTTGATTTGTGAGCATCACTGTTGTTTCAAACCTTTATGACAGTCATTTGTTCTGGCCAGAATGCTTCACAACTGACAGCTGAAACATCCACAAAGAAAATTGTATCCCATCTATTGTATCTTGAATAATACTAAAAAACAGCTATGCAATACATCACTGGTTGTTATTATGATCAAGAAACTGGGTTTGTTTGCACGGTCCGTAAGCAGAATAAAGTTAATTGCATAGTCTAAAATTTACTCCAGTGTAAATTCATGGGATGAACCAGTGCACTGCCCAGGCTGTGCACCAGGGGTCTCAAACTCAAATAGGGTGAGGGCCACCACTCATTTCACCGAAGGGCGACCTCAGCTTTTGGTATTCAATACAAAAGAAAAAAAAATGATAAAAAAAAAAAAAATCAGTGAAACACTGAAGGAGTCTGTGGATCAGAGTTTTGAGAACTATAGGATTTACCATAAAATTTGGAGAACCAATCTATAAAATCAAGGTGGGGGCCGCAAAATATCGTTCCACTGGCCACAAACGGCCCACGAGCCGCGAGTTTGAGACCCCTACTTTACACCGTCCTTGACAAAGTAAGGTGACATCAAGTGAATGAATGGGTTTCAAATGTCAAACGCTAGCATGTGATGACCTGTTCTTCTCTGCTGATGGCGCTATATTTGGCAATTCTCTCCATGCGTCCGCGATACACTGCACAGTCCCTCTCAATCTCCTCAACCTCCTGCAGGGAGAAGGTGACAGCGATGCTGGGCACACGCAGCTCTGACCAGCAGATGTAGTGCTGTGGACAAGATAACAGACATTTCTTTAAGCACAAGGAAGCGTATTATTTCACAAAGACAGTAAAAAAAAAAGTACAATAACAAGACGGTCGTCTGCAGCAACTGGACGACCATAAATATGCAACCTTTCAATACAAATGCAATAAGAAGAAGCTAAATGTTTGCAATAAGGAAACTCATAACAGCTGGGTTTTTTTTGTGCTGCATCATGAAAGTCATTGTAAAAGTTAGTGTCACCTTCACTGAGGCCTTTGACTAAGTCAATGCCAAAGACCAGATCAACTTAGGAAACAGAACTTGTTGCTGAGGTGAATAAATTGACATTTGTTCATGGCAGCAAAGTTTGTTTACTTATCTGTATCAAAATGAAACTCTTTTCATGTAGAGAAGAAAAGGCAAAAAAAAAAAAAGAAATCAATTCAGTTCTTGCACAAACAGTGCACATTGTCAATACAGAATTTTGGTATACTGTACCCTGGAAAATAAAATCTATTGAACTACTGAGCACAGACAACAAACAAGTCAACAAGGGACAACAACAGCAGCAGTGGATTAGTAAGGAACTGTCAGAAGTCTGGAACAAAACATTCAAGAAACCCACAACAAACTACACTTAGAAGAACACTTTGACAGCAGATACAAAGGCAATACCACACGATACAAACCATCTGTCAATACCAAGGCCACAGCAAGGGATAATGGAAAAAATAATGATCACAGACCAAACAGTGAGGCACGTTCTTAGAATTCACAGTCTGAATCAACTGTTCCCAACCAGAGGTATAGAGATTCAGAGTGGTACACCAAGATAGTGCATCTGCACTAGGGGTGGGCAAACTTTTTGACTCGTTGGCCACAATGCATCCCACAAGCACACGCAGGGGGCAAGTCAAAAATGTAAAATGCTAAATATCGAATACCCATTCTGATGTCATCAAATGGGGAACTACAGGAAAAGGCAGAAGTATAATAATCATACAAATAAATTATTTATTTTGGACAAGGATGGCGGGCTGCGTTTAAAAGCTCAACGGGCCACATCTGGCCCACAGGCCTTAGTTTGCCTGTGGGCCAGATGTCTGATCCAAACATTTCAGTTCAAACTTAACGTGTTTAAGGAAAGCCTACTAAATTTTTTGGGCCCAGATGTAAATAAAAACAATAAGCAACAAAGCAAGAAAAACATCTAATCACAAGTCTTATACTTTCCCATTATTGCACATTCATATTTAAAGGAAACAGAGAATAACAATTAATGGCCGACATATGTCCTGCAGCTCAGTATAAAAACATTCAGTCATAATAATCATGATGTGTTTCAGAATCAGCAGGTGAATCGTAATTATTTAACATAAAAAAAAAATATTGGAGTGAATTACACAGCCTTTGATTCTTGATACTGTACTAATCTGCAGCTCATCTATCTGCTTTCATCACTGCCGTCCTCTCATCTGTAATCTCAGACTGACTCTCACACACACACACAGTAATTAGCCTGCAATGGTAATTACAGCATCACAGAGATAAGCTTCTTATTAATAGCACATTGGAATAATAATTCAAAAACATAAAAATATGAAATTACCAGGTTGCTAGGGAGGTACCTTGGAGCTTGATTTTACTTCAAGAAGTTCAATTAAAGCACTGTTTCCCCATTGCCACTGTGACAATGTGTCTCATTTGACGGATGAACACTTGAATCAAACTGCTATCCCATCCATTTCAGGTTCTCCAACTTCCGATGAGAATTCTAACAACTCTTACAAACAACAACCAGGCAGCGTCAGCAACACAACACTTCACATCACACTTCCTATCGCTGCTTGACTTGTGCTGTGCTTGACTGCCATCCAAAAATGCTGAATAATGCTCCACCACAAGAGAACCTGCCTTACAAAACTGGAGCCAGAAATATAGATATTAATCAAAGATATGCATATGAGCAACCGTAAGCTCTTATGGCACAGACATGTTGGGTCTGTCACATCTACAGACCCAACATGTCTGTCACTTCACTTGTCGCATCACTCCTTTAGTTACTGGTGTTACAGAGGCCTGGGATACACATTTTTTGCTCATTACTCTGGCTGAACATTGTCATAGCAGTGTCAAACGAATAATCCAACTGCATTAAACTAGATAAAGAAAATAAGAATAAATAGAACTGTAGGAAAAATGGAGAAAAGCTGAACAGAATCAAAGAGACTAGCAAATAAGAGACTCATAGAAAATATAAAAGTAAAGAATAGAGTATAACAGGATAGAACAGGACAAACACAGATGGAATAGCACATGACAGAATGGAAAGAACAATCCAGTAAAGAATGACTAAATAAGAATAGAAATATTTAAAAAAAAACTGTACAACAAACAGTACAGCAGTACATTATAACTTATTATTTCTCAACAGTTCCATCCTTGGCTTACAGTCTTGGCTGTGAAATGCTCAGAACTGAAAACTAAAATTTGTGTTATTATCTTTTTAATTTACCAATGCGGACAATCTGTTTCATTTCTTTTTTTTTATTGTGGTGTTTTAAATGGAACATATTCGATGAATCTATTATTTTTTTTTTTTTTTTCCAATCAAAGGTTTAAAGATTAAATAGGATTTAAAAATACCCGAAGGTACCGTTGAAAAACTGAAATGTTTGCACTGACTGAAAGAAAGAAAGAGCACATAAACTGACATCCCTGAATAATTAGAATTGTTTCACGAGCTGATTTGTCCTCCTGGAGGACATCCACACTACATTAAACCACTGTCTATTTAAAGTATATTATGGACTGTCAGAGAGCAGAAGATCACTTAAAAGGTTGAAAAAATAATTAGAATCTAGACATTATTTAATTAATTATTAATGGCAAAATGATCTAAAACTGTGCAAAAACAAACCTGTGGGCAGCAGATCTTAAGGAGGTTGATGGTCTTCCCACAGACGTAGACATCATTAGCGATGTGTTTCAGGAAGAGGGGAACACAGTCCTCCACGTCTTTGGAGATCAAAGTGTAGCCCTGAACCCAAAAGTGTTTGTCTGCAGGAATGTAGACGAGACTGTGAGACACTCTTCTACGGAACAGAACACTAAATAACGATGAAACTGTCTTCAAGCTCAGGTACAAAAAGCAACACAGCACAAGCGGCAGTCCTGTTAGCAGAGAACTATGGGTCTGAGCTGGGTCTAAAACTTCCCTGCATTAGTATGACTTACAGGCCATGGCAAAACTCTGCCTGCTTGAATTAACACTTGGAAATTGGTAGCTCTTAACTCACTGATCCTTTGCAAAAAGGCGTAAGAGAACATGAATATAGTAAGCTTTCTGAGCTTTTTGCAGGAAGCCCCCGGGTTGCCAAGAAAGATCAGCCGCTGATTGCCTCTCTGGCCGATGGACGTGGAGCAGAACAACGACAGTTGTGTGCGTCCTCCAAAAAGTGAGCACTGAGAAGAGCAGAGATTCAGCGCGAGAGTAGATGAGGTGTGACCGATGAGCAAATGAACCGCTTAGTCTGACAAAGCCGAGGTGACACGCTGACCTTGTGTGCTGTTGCATGACATATACAAACCAGCTTGACTCATATAAAACTGCACTCAGTGCAGAGACACCAGTGTTTGTGAACAAGTTCAGAAGATGTTTTTTTTTATATATATATAATGTATTGATATTTTGTAAAATAAAGTTTCTTTAATAATTATTTATTAAGCAAACATGAACTATTTTACTAAGAGCATGGGTCTCAAACTCATGGCCCATGGGCAATTTGCGGTCCATGGAATGATATTTTGTGGCCACACCTTGATGTAAAAGTTTAATTTATAATAATATATAGATTAGTTTTATGTAAAATTACATTTTATGGTAAATACTGTAATTTCCAAAACCCTGATCCGCGGTCTCTTTCTGGTTCGGTGTTGCATTACACATAATCTATGGGAAACTTTTTTTTTGTATTTAACACTGAAAGCTGAAGTAGCCAATCTACAAATTAGCAGCATTTTCCATAATAATTATTGTTTTTTTCAGTCGTTAAATAAAATTATGTACATTCTAGTATAAAAAGGCTTTCTACTCATATTTCTGCATGTGACATTACTGTATATCAAGGAATCATTAAATTGGCATTAAATTTATTATGTTACTTATCTTTATTATTCATTTCTATTTGCTAAGAATAAATCAACTAAACTAAAGTGTATTTCATGTATACTATTAAAAACTATTGTTTATCCAATGCTTTTTAAAATATTAATATATTAAATATATTATTAATACTTGTAACAATTATTAGATATAATCTATTTCACACAGATGTTAATGATGCCTCTCCGTTTTTAGCATTTTATATCCTCTTAAATCCTGTTTAAGTCTTGCATGTAACTGAAAAATGAAGTTCACAGTTGTATACCAATAAATAAGAAGAAAGGAAATAAACTCCTTGTCATTGTGACATTATATAAATTGGTGGATTCGAACCTGAAACCTAGTCTGGTTCCTCAACCTCTAAGCCACCACTGCCCCACTGTATATTAAATATATACATCGATATTGTTGTATTCTAATTTAAATTATCAATTCAATCATTTTATTCTAAATAGTGTATGGAACAGCTTGTCTCTATGCTCGTTTCCTTGCTGGTGTAGATGTAGAGCTGTATATGACCAAAAACATCTTCAATCTCGAATGGTGAAAGAACATAATGACAGCACGGTGTGTGCAACGCTTCATGATCAACACAAAGAGGAAACAGGCTGTCCTGCCGAGTGCAGATGGCTCTGAATTTCTCCGCAGTAAAAGAACCATCTCCTTCCAGTCTCGTCTGTGCTCTAATACGGACGAACGTCTAACTGGACCGAAATGATAATGTGGGTAATAACGAAGAAGAAATTCAAGGAGTTAATTAATGCTCATAAATATTTTTTTTTCTCCCAACTGACTGTACCAACTGAGGATAGGGGGAGGGATATAAATTTGGTTTGGTCCCCGTGGCTGACTGAGCAGATGAGTACGGTGCCCACAGCTGTGGGAGCTGATTCAGTTTCCCAGTGATTATCATCCAGTAACTTCATGACATCCGTTATACACACAAGGACAAATCCAACTAGGCAATAAAGTCTGTAATGAAATCTATTTCTCCCCCAGCTAGACAATCTGTCTGCCATGCTTTCCATTTTCAAAAACGTGCTGACTGAGACTAAAGTGTTTATGCAGCAGCATGTGTGCTGTCTCACCTCTGAAAGCCAGGTAGTCCTCATTGACCTGGATCATGAATTCTCCATAAACATCCCTGAACAGGCCGCTGTACACCCAGTCAGACACAAACCTACGTGAAGCACAGTGGGGGAAAAAAACATAGACGTCATAAAAGTGCAGGAAATCCCAACATTATTACTTCATATGGTCATCAGTACAATCAGCTAAGGTGAAGGGAAAGGTTTGCAGGACAGTTGTGAGACCAGCCATGATAGATGGGTTAGAGACACTAGGAATAGGTAGAAGACGGGAGACAGAGCTGAAGGGGGAGGAGTTAGCGCTGAGGTTCTCTTCAAGAGAGACAAGGATGGACAGGATCAGGACTGAGGTGAGGGACAACACAGACAGGGAGGTTTGGAGAAAAAGCTGAGATGTTTTGGACATGTTCAGAGGAGGAACAGTGGATACGTTGGTAGAAAAATGCTAGAGAGGGAGCCACCAGGTAGGAGACGAAGAGAAGATTGATGGATGCAGTGAGGGAGGACATGGAGGTAGTTGGAGTTAAAGTTGAGGATACAGAGGACAAGGTGAGATGGAAATTGTTGACTCTCAGTGGCAGCCCCTGAAAAAAAAAAAAAGAGAGACAAGCCGAAAGGAAAAAAGAAATGAGCATCGGTACAGAGACTGACCTGGTGTAGGGTTCACAGCTGCTCTTCAGCAGAGACAGCAGGACGGGATAGTTCTCGTTGCTGCAGTTGCTCTGTGCCTCGTTGTACAGGTAGGAGAGCAGTTTCACACCCTGAGGAGAGGCACAAGGCACAGAGCTGGCACTTAATCTGATAGGCTAAACACCGCCATGATAGATGACATACTGCAGTTTGCAGATAAAAGAGCCCTCACCACAGGGAAGGTAGCCTGGCCAGCACCTTGAAGCCCATCCACGCAGCAGAGCTCCGACAGGTACCTTTGATCAAAAGCAAAGCTCTCAGATCTGACAGTATGCGCATCAAGGTTTTTCCTCAGTTCAACCCGTCAGGACACGGTGGTACTGACGGGTTGAACTTCACAATTATCAAATTAACAAACGTGCTGAGTCTCAAAAGTGGCATCTCACCTGAGCTGGCGCCCCAGTTTCCGGAATAGAAAGCTGATGGTCAACAGGCTGAGGTTGGGGGGAGTGCTGAGAACACACGCTCTGTAGTAATGCAGGTATTTCCTCAGACCTCCTGTAAAAGCCTTGAACACATTTATATTTTGGAGTTAGAAATCATTAGTTCAAAGGTTTGCCTTTAAAATGTATGAGATAACTATTTCAAACAAACAGTAAAGTTGGCTGGCTAAACATTTATGTCTCATAAATACTACTGTTAGTATGGGTCCTGATACTTGACACTCCAACAAGGCTTTTCACTGTTTCAAACTGGGCATCAATTCAGTTTTCTGTCGAACTGCACCAAATTCAATGTACAAATATATGACTATTATGCTGTCTCTTCTCATGTCACAGTGGACACATGGAACTCCAACCTCTCCAAGTTCCTGATATGCTACATACGGATAGGTGTAAAAGCTTTACTCACTTTCTGTTCTCCCAGAGGAGCTAGATTATCTTTTTTACAAATAAATTAACCTTGAGTTTTTATTTGCATATGGTCATATAAATAATGAACAAATATGTATTTTTTTTATCGGAGGGACAACACAGATAATGTTTTGAGAAAAAGCTAGAGAAGACAGATTGAGATGGTTTGGACAGTGAGACAGTGGATACATTGGTAGAAGAATGATCCTGGAGATGGAGCTACCAGGTAGGAGACAAAGA
>JAFBJS010001020.1:52018-81271 GCA_016785265.1 Paraplagusia blochii | reverse complement strand
TTGGAGTTGAGGATACAGAGGACAAGGTGAAGTGAAAATTGTTGACTCGCTCTGGCAACCCCTGAAAAAGGGACAAGTTGAAAGGAAAAGAAGAAGATGTGGAGACCACTGTCCCAGACATCCAGTAATGGATAGAAGATGAATGAACTCAATGAATGTATACTGTCAAACATGAAGACAGTGTCAGTTTTGGGCAAAAACTAAATTTTATATTTTTCAGTCCAGTGACCCACACAGATGTGCCACATAGAAATTTTTACCTCCCAGTTAATTGCATACTTATACACCTCAAGGTGTATTTGTTCATGGTATTTATTAACTGCTAGTAAACATATTGTATTTACTCTAAACTCCAGAAATAAAAACACAATGTGAGATAAAAATGAGCATCAAAAACTGATGGATCACTTCAAAATGTTAGATGTCCCAGCGGTACCATGGGTTACTGTAATAACACACCTGGAAGACCAGCCCCTTCTTGTTGGCACTCTGCAGAGAAAATTGGCTGAGCCTCAAGTAGTAGGTGCCATATTGAGCCAACTCGCCCAACAGCCGAGACATGCTCTCTGGAGACGCACCTGACACGCACACACCAGGTCTGACATCAAACTGCACGCTCTGGAAAGCAGATTAGATTATATTTACAGCCGGTGACCAAAATATCAGGCTACCCAATAACATCCAATAAAATGGCCTTGCAGCAAGGACAGTCTCTGTAAAGCTCATATTATTGAATTTTTCCACTGAAACCGTCCCAGAGTCAACTCCATGGAGAATTCTGAAGCCACGGTGGTTATATTACATCAGGCTGTGTTACATAATCAAGTGTTTGTTATTGTCTCCTTTTCTTCTGTTATTTTATGCAACATGAGGTTTTTTTTTTTTTCTGGAATGACCTTCAGGTAACACAAGTTCGAGGTTCCACTTTTTGCAGTCATGTCCGAAGCTTCGGTTTTGGACAAAACAAACCACGTTGTTTGATTGACACATTTCATTGCATTAAACTGTATGGAGTGTTGCATACCATAGCAGACTGTCTGTGAGGATAAAAACAAAGAGCTGAAGAAGCAAACACGGGAATAATGATGCATTTTATGTCATCACATCAAAATGGAGTTCTCTAGAAATATAATTTAGAAAGATAAAAACTTTATGGGAAACGACAAAATAAAAGCTCTCTGGTGATTTTTAGCAGAAGGCATCATTACATCATTATTTCTCCGACATTGAACAAATCTTCAGAGGTAATTTTATTACACATGCAAAAAGTAATGTATTCTGTTTCCCATTAGCGTTTTTACAAATTATACGTGCTGTCACGGAGCCAACAGACAACAAGTCTGTTCCTGTTTATGGCATTACAGAGACTGGTAAAAATCCGATAATGAAATGCACCTTGTTAAGAGGGAAAGTTGTTGACGCCACTCCAATCAAAACATTCAGCAGGTCTGTTACCAGTTGTGCCTGAGAGTCCAGGGGCAGAGGAAGGGTAGGAGATGGGGTAGCACAGCCCACCAGCCTTATCTCTCCCTCCCACAGACGATACAGCTGGTCGAATGCCTCCCTACCTCCCTCTGTGAGATAAAGAGCCTCTTTTTGCCCCGGGGGGCTAGTGGGAGAGAAGAGGATGGCTTTGGTCAAAAGAGGAAAAAAGGTATTGAAAAAAACATGCTTCTAAAGGATGTGCATGGTCTCCCTATTTAATTATGGAAAAAAATCAGAAAGATATTGTCATGATATGATGAGGAAGATGTTGCCAACTGACTACAGTTGAGATCGCATGACTCTTACCAACCAACAGACTCCCAACATCTGCGTTTTTTTGGCACAAAAGTCTGCACTGCGTCCCATATATCACTGTCTGGAACAGGACTGGGTTCTGACTGTGACTCTGGGGTCATATTAGAGGACGACTGGAAACCCTCATCCTCAGATTGATCCAAACAGGAGGGCACCTGTAAAATGAGTAAAACAGACCCATGACAAAAAAAAACAAATGCCTATTGCTTTGCTTAAATTTTAAGTCAAGGCCTTACCTTAATTGCCAATCCAGTAATGTCAATATTACTGGGAATAGGGGGCAGGTCCAGTTTGATGTCAATCTCAGAAGTACGAGTATGCTGCAGGGCTCCAAACAGTGTCATTCTTGTATCCCTCTCAAATCTTTCTTCCGTCTCTGGCTTTGATGACAAGGTCAAGAGACCTGTCCCTGGAGGGGCATCCATCAAAGTTTGAGTTCTACACAAACTTTCCAAAGTCCCCCATTCTTCACCACACACAAGGCCCCACGCACGGGCCTCCAGCCGCTGCAGCTCCTCACTCTGGTAGGACCAGGCTTTGGGCCGACGCACCACAGGCCGCTCTCTTCTCATGTAGTCCTTGCTAAAAGTTGTGGGTGGTGGAGGGGTTGAACCAGCTAATAGCACAAGAAGTTCAAGCACTGCATCTACTTCTGTAAGACCAGAAGCGGACCCTTCAGGAAGTCTGTTCAGCTCGTCCTCCAACATCTCTGCTTCTTCTCTGCACCCTGCCACCCGCAAGTCAAAACATATCATTAAAACCTTATTTCTTGGAGGTGTACATGTTGCAGCGCTGGGTCTTGAAAATAATCCTTTGGTGCCATCTTCAAAAAGTTTGGACAGAAGGGCACCGTAGGCACGCTTCTTCAGAATTTTGTGGGAACCCTCTCTTGAGACACCACCCAGTGACCGGCGTTTCCATGACATTCCACAAAGGCTGTGATCACACAGGGCGCCCAGCAGCTCAGTGATGCTGTTGCTGTTGCGGCCGCTCTTCATGGTGTTGCGATGATTTAAAAACATGGTCTTATTCTGTGAAAATAGCAAGAATAAAAAAAAATAGATGAAGCTTTGAGTGAAAGTTGTAACATATTTGGGTGAGCACAGCAAAAATGTTTTAGGGAAAAAATAGAGCATTTAGTAAACTACTAAATTAAGATCCCACTTAAAGAATAAAATCGATGGTAAAGCTAGCTAGTGTCATTTCAGTTTGACAGGAGCCTTATTGCAGGTGCTGCGTTTTTTGTCATCTAGACCATGTAAGTGGAAAGGTGATAATTGCAGCTCTCTTTTCACATACCTTTTCATTTTCTCTACTTCCCACGTTGGGAGTTACAAAGTTTTGCAGTAAATGGTGCTTGAAGAATACATCACTCTCACCAAATCACCTCCTTTGGAGATGCTGCTATCGCACTCCCGCTTTCCTTATAATGTTTGTCTTGTTATGTACTGAGCTTTATAAATACCTGACTCGGGGGTGTCAACTCAATCTCACAATGGGACACAATTAAAAACTGGCATGCAGTCACCGGCTAAACTGAATATTTATTGAAAACTAAACTGGAAAAATGTCCACTTTTCCAGATATTAAATGCAAGTGTGGTGCTAGGGTCTCTTGGAGCTCCAAGCAAGATATCACTCGTGCCTCCCACCGGATCAGTGGCCACAACAAAAAAAAATTGACCAGGCCCCCTAGTGACCGTGGCCCCAAGCAACTGCCTGCCCTTCTTCAAGTATCACCTCTGATTGAATGTGGATTTATGGGAACAAATAAATATTACATATTAATATTAAATCAGAAATAAAATAACTATCAGTGGTATTTGTATTTATCTGTAGCTTTTCTAGGACCTTTTAATGTTTTTCTAAAGACCTACAACTAAAAAAACCCAAAATGTCTGTGCTATAAAAAAGACCATCACTAATACTTATAAAATGCATCACTAATACTACAACTCCTGCCAGTATATCAGGCCTATATACCAGTGGGCCAACTCTAGCACATATATGATATGATCTTGTGGCCAAATAATATTGCACTGCGGGCCAGATTGGGCCCCTGGGCCCGAGTTTGACACTTGTGACCGACTGAGTGATGTGCAGTTCAGGCAAAGGAGGTGTGCCCATTCAAAAAGAATAAACAAATAATTATTTGACATCCCCTTAAAAAACGACTCGCGGTCAATATCTAAAGAGTAACAATAAATGAATAATTTAACACCAGGTGATGAAAATAGGGCATGTTTGTTGTTTATTGTCAACAGGAAATATAAGAATTAAGAGCAGCATTTGATTATTTGTTGCATCTCAGAGTGGTCGGCATCAAAACAGCTCATACTACGGATCATTCTGAACAAAACAAATTGTTTCCCTCTGTTTTCGGACTTTAAAGCCCAAATTATGGCTGTAATTTAACACGTAAACAAAGCCCTGTCAGCTAACGGTAATAGCTAAGCCATGACCGAGCTGTGCTCTTTAACACATAAAGCATGATTTGAATAAATGTGCGCGTCTTGTCAGCTGTAAACAGTAACATCACTTACCTTTAGCGATATCACCTATGGGTGGATGTTGATGACAGCTTCAGTCATGCAGCCTTCTCCTTCTCATCGTGCATGCTAACGTTTGTTAGCACGCTAATCCAGGGTAGCCGAAGTTATTTAACGTATGATTTGTCTGCTAAAGTACATGTTAAAGCAATGGCACATATTCAATCCTGCCAAATTCTCAATTTGCTATAACTATTACTTACTACCACAAATTTGCGTAAAATAGTTACTCTTAACGCTGTTATGTTATGTACCGCTAGCTCATAGTCAAAGCACCATTCATTGTTGCGTTGTGCGCCGCGGGGAAACGACAAATGTAGATCCCGCCTATTAAACTGAAAAAAAAATCTGATTGGACAACAAAATTATTATACTATACTGATTGGTCTCATTTGTTACAGTTGGCTACAGCAATTGGTTTATCGTTTGACAGTCAAAACATGCTCAGTCTTCCTCTGTTGTGACGCATTCAGGTTACAGGAAGAAAATTGGAATACGGGCAGATTGATATTTCTTGTTTCTGTAAATTTATATGGAATTCACTTAAGAATAACGAAAAACGTAATCAACGTAATTTTATCCTTACCTGAAGTGCTTCGAAATCGTTGTCTTTATCACTGTTATAAAATGTTAAATAGCTTAAATTGAGTTTCAATAAACCATCCAATTTTACAAAAATATAGTCCCATTACCCAAAAAGTCCCATTACCCAAAAACGTTCCTCAACAAGCAAAAGCTCATTATCATATAATTAAATTGTGTTTTAGATTATATTTATAGCTAGGTTAAGATGCGTTGTGTGTTTCATTGTGTGATAAGGTTTCGAAAGACAAGGGAAATAAAGTCATTAAGAATGAGATTTTATAAATGTGTGTAAATGAGAGTTAGGCAGGTGAGAAAGTGAACATATGGAATTATATAGTATCGTTGCAAAGCACTTAGCCGACTGATAAATTCCTGCTTAGAGAATTAGTTGTTTCCTACCTCAACCCATACATGGCTACCTGTATTGTAGCAGTATAGCCAGACAGTGGCAGCTCTGCTAGACCGTCTCTAAAGATAAATCTCCTCTGTGTAATGATTAAACTGAATGGTGTGTGAAACATATTGCAGTTTTCAATTTAAGTTAAAATTTGTGTGAAATCAAATGGGAAATCTCTGCACTTCAGTCGGTATAGTAATAAAAAAAGTTCTTTTATCTTCAGTTTCTGTTCAGAACACAGTTTTTTTTATTATTATTTTTAATGGATTTTGTTCTCCGTCTATTTCACGGTGCATTAAGAGGGAACTTGATCTTGTGGAAAAACAGTGTTTTGGTGCATATTTATGTTATCTATATTCATGTTATTGGCTCTAAATTTGATCTATACAAGTGAAAACTTCAAAGTAATGCTAATGATTAAATATAGGCGACAGGTTACATATAAGTTATTTTGTAAACCGTGATACAAAGTTTTGGATTTAACAGCCTGCCATTCCAGAAGACATACTGTTGTTAAAATGAGTTTGATATTGAAACTATATTTTCCATGCTGATGTAATATCTTGTCAGGATAATGGTGATCTATCATCTTCAGTCTTCTCACTCGGGAACGTCTAGTCTTGCCAAACACTAGGTGCCAAAACCTGATGTCAGATGACTTTTTCAATGCTGAAGCAGTCAGTCATCTGGGAACATGAGTCTGCAAAATTTCCAGGGTTCATCATCTAAGTGCATTAGCCACAATTGAGGGAGCAGATGATTATTATGATTATTATCTGTTTATAAGTTATATACCAGTTTTGTATACTAATATAACCTCTAACATATAGTGGTGGCCTAGCGGATAACAAAGCGGACATGGGTCTGCAAGGCTTCAGGTGGTGCTGTGATCATAGCACCGTCCTTGGGTTGATTTGGGTTGCAGCCATGGAGACCACTACGCCATGACCCCAGCATTAGATAAGAGGATGAAGATGAATGAAGCTAAAATATATTCATTCATCTTCATCTGCTTGTCTGTTGCAGGATAGCAGGGGCAGCTGGCGCCACCCAATTCACACTGCACCACACTGTCAGCCTTCCTTTGGGTGGTGAGCCCACTGGAGGTTATGTGGGTTGGGACGGTGCTATGCTCAGAGCACCTCAGTGGCAACCCAGCAGATGGTGAATTTGAACTTTGAGCCTTTCGGACCCATGTCTGCTTCCTCAACCACTAGGCCACCACTGCCGCCCGCAAACATACATCATTTTATTAACCTTGATTTTATTTCTTGAAATTTCAAAATTATCACCGGCTAAACTCATATCACTGTGACTCATAGTAATTAGGTCTTAACTTAACAGTGCAGTTAGGTCAAGACTTAACAGTGCAGTATATTTACATATATATTGCCATATATACATGTAAATAGACATACACATATATGTATATATGTTTGTAGACATACACCCATATTTAAACATGTATACATATGAATATATACACAGATATATATCTAAATATATAAACATATACACATGCACACACAAATGTATGTATGTACTGTATATATATATACATACATACAGTACATATATACATATACATACATATACATATATACACATATACATATACATACATATACATATATACACATATACATATATACACATATACATATATATACATATATACACATATACATATATACACATATACATATATATGTATATATATATATATATATATATATATATATATAGGATTACTACACATCTGAGTCAGCTAACCTGAAATAACCAAAGGCAAACTAACTTCAGGCACTGACCATAAGTGTTCTCTTTTCACAGACATCATCTCTTTCTTGGATATGTTGTAAAATATATGCATCTTGGACATCAGACACTGAGTTCTTTTACAGTTCAAAAGCAGCAGAACATTCTCTAATGTAGTTACTGTGCCTTAAGACCCTGCAGTACTTGCATGATAATCCTCACAGACCAGATTTACATCCATTTTATTAATTGTTGCTCGTGACTCCCGCAGACCTGCAAATCACCTCGGACTTGGCACGTACCCAGTCCACTCATTAAGCAAACAGAGTTAATTAACCACTAATATAACCTGCGTTGCTCTGGCTTGGAAGTCTTTAAACCCAAAACACTCTGAAACCCTGCAGGTTGTTGTCCATTAAAATGCATGCTCTTCTCCTTGGAAGCTCAAATTTTCTCTCCCAGCTTACCACTAGACATCGAAGGCCCCGCGATCTCCTGTTCAGTGAGCTTTAAATTATTAATCACTGTTTTTTTTTTTTTGCTCTTATTAAGGTCCCCTATTCCCTGTTTCTACCAACGTGAAAAAATTAAAAAGAAATCATTAGAAGGATTGTAAAAACACAGAAACACCAGCTGAGGGGACTGGTTGTTATGGCTGAAACATTGCAGGCAGGACAGACAGAATTGAACAAAACAACAATAAGATGCAAACTCGTTTCAAGGACATAAAAATTTAAATCAATTAGTGATAGTGTGGCAGAAAGTCTAACCTGTTATAGCAAACTATAAAAAAAAGTGAGAGTTAAAGTACAAAGAGTACACAAAGTTACTTCTAGCACTGCTTGTTTTTATTGGAAATATAAAGCATACCACTGCATTACTTTTCCTAACACTAGTGGTGGATGGTGTACAGGGTGCAGCGCTGGCAACAATCAGGTGTAATATTTTTTGTGATGGCAGAAGCTCTTGAAGTTGCCGTGTCTTTTTGCTGCATCAGTGGTGAGCTCAGCAGTCTCGGGTTTGTCCTAATCCTCGCATCATTGTTTATTAAGCAGTCAGCGGCGATGAGTCAGTGAAGCAATTATGCCTTTCATCCCTCCCTTTTTTTTCCCCCCAGTTTTCATTCGTTGCTGTCAGGATTTAATGAATGTATTTGCAGCAATTTTTCAACCTTCACTGCCAGCCACTTTTTTTTTCCTTATCAACTTTGTTTGAGGAGCCAGACCTTGGCCTCTCGTTTGTATTCTGAATCGTGTGACAGGACCATCATAGAATGTGAGACTCCGCGAGACTGACACTTCTGGGAAGTAATTTGCGGTAATAATTGCCAAGTAAGTCCCTGAAAAGCTCAAGTTCAAGCACGTAACCCTCTGTTTCGTAAATGATTAATAGATCTGAAGGGAGGTCGCTTTCAGTAATCCGCCTATTAATCCTGACTTTGTATTAGCTTTTTCAATGAACCTGGTGTATTTGCATTTAGCTGTATAAACACCAAAGAAATTCATCTGCGTCTTACATAATCATGGTTATTTCATCGAATTAACTGCACAGGAGGTGAGGGCTGAGGTAGAATTGAAACCATATTCATTGTGAAAAATAACAAAATCACAGGAGTTATGAAAGATGGATGTCTCTTTAGTTTATTCACGGCAGAGTGAATGATGAAACCTGTGGGTAACCGCTCCAGCCACGAACCACCTCTGTCTAATTAGGTTTACCTCCAGTTTACCCAGATGAGGCTCACGTCCAGCACCTTCTCAGCAGCCTTTAGACGGAGACGAGGAAACAAAATCAAAGTCTGCCCCTCGCTGAAAGGAAGGAAGGAAAGCAAATTCCTTGTCAATGTGACATTGTGATTCCTGCCCAGGGAGCTGTGAGTGGTGCCATGCTCAGTGGACCTCTAGCGGTAGGGGGAATCAAACCAGGTGCCTTGCTAACCCTAGTCCGCTTCCTTAACCACTGGGCCACCAACTGCCCCAGATGTTGTGGTTTCTTTCATGATCGTCGCACAATGACAAATTTCAAAATAAAGAAAAAATTTTGACAATTGTACTTTTTTTTTCTTGTTTCTTTTCATTTTTTTTTACTCCCAGAACTCAATGCATAGGATTATACAGTTAGAATACAGTATTTCAACATGTTTTACAAAGATTCATATGATATAGCAAACAAGAAATAAAA
The DNA here is from genome assembly GCA_016785265.1 of Paraplagusia blochii. Taxonomy (NCBI): domain Eukaryota; kingdom Metazoa; phylum Chordata; class Actinopteri; order Pleuronectiformes; family Cynoglossidae; genus Paraplagusia; species Paraplagusia blochii. Next base: position 72,002 of record JAFBJS010001020.1, on the reverse strand, counting down.
ATAATAACTGCACAGCAGTAAGAAAGGTCATTTGTCGAGTATAGATAGTCATTTATCGTTCACACCGTGGTATAGCTTAAAAACACTGGGCAAAACAACACAGTTGGAACAATTTTTCCGCTATATTCAAACCTACGTAGGGGCGAACTTTTGGCTCCAGACTAATTTGGAAATAACTTGTTTTTAAGAGCGATAGAAATCACATTGGCCACTGATATACATGGTTTAATTCTGACTTTTTTATTTTTTACGCCACTGCCTTTAAAGTCCTAGTAAGCACACACCACAAACACCCAAACGAAATGCACACGTCGAAACTGCGAAAGTGTGAAGGAAATCATACTGAATAAACTTCAGCCTATTGGCACACAAATGGCTGCAGCGGGGCTTGCGCCATTTTAGACAGCACACATAATATCACGAGTCCAAATACATTGCTGTGTCTATAGCACTATCTTCATCATAATCACCAAGGTTAATTTAGAAACAATACATCTATGTATCTTCCTATTCAGTTAAGGCACATTTGTGGTTAAAGAAATGCTCTGAAAGAAGCGTCTTGCATCAACCCCCGGTCAGCGAGACAGGGGTGAGCAGTAAACAAGAGCGGAGACAGGGATGGAGGCTGCAGTCGGCATGCAATTAAGATCAAAAGCCTCCCTGCTGATTCCATTATACGGAGTGTCACTCTGCACTGCACTGAGTGGGCCGCGCCAAGTGCTGTCGGTCAGGAAGCCAAGGTGCCATGCTGAGACTGCAGGCAGCCTGGCAGACGCGGGGCCTGGGCTGGCCCCTCCCCTCCGGCGGCCGCAAGAAACCATTAACATTCTATGTCTCTCGAGCACAATATGCTCCATGGGCTGCACGCACTTTCACCGTCAGACAGAAGCTGAGGACAATTCATTAATCCGTCAACACCAAAAACCTACAATTTAGGGATAGAGCGCGGTGGCGTTTAATGGACCAAGAAATATCAAACCCTCATTCTGGTCCTGTCAACAGCCCGGCCCTGACACTGAAATATCAATATTCCAATTATAATAACACTTATGTACATGAGTGAATGTGACGAACCCCAACCCCCAGCACGCCCCCACACCGTAGAAAGGCTAAGACCACTGTCACTTGTTCGGAGTGTTTCATTTCAGTACCGACTGCATCTCTGACAGATCGCCCACGCCAAATGCAAAAGGGTCTTTCAGAGCTTTAGAGGCAGAATGCATGAGAACTAACTGAAAGATTATAGGGGGGAACAGCAAGAGAATGGCACTAAAAACAGTGGCCCAGTAAATGCACGTACCGGCTATTGAACAAAAACATATTAAAATAACCAAAGCATATTGCTAATTTACTACTGTCTGTAATATAACATTAATGCATCAGTGGCTCAAGGTATTCTTACATTATTGCAGGACTAATATGACATGACGTGGCTCCAAGACAGAGTTATATCATCGCTGCTTGTTTAAAAGACATTTTTATAACAAAGGGAAAAAACAAAAAATAAAATCAGTCATCAAATGAAATGTCTTAACAAACGCCCCCTGTGTGCTTTAAGTTGAAGTGGAATGTTATGTTTCATGGCACTGTACAGTAAAGGGAGAGAAACTGTGCTATCTTTCTTTTCCATGAGCACAAACGGCTATTTGGCTAAAAACAGAGAGAAAAAAAAAGGTTTTTCGTTTTTTTTTTTAAATCCAGACCATCTTTGAAATAACTGGAAACAAACCCAAATATGTATATGAGCCAGTGCATTAGTAGATAAGGGACGGTGTCCTCATGAGACCCTGGTGGTCTCAGATCAGGGCTTTGAACCGATTCAAGGAACAAAAACCAGAAACAAATTGCGTCGGAACAGAAATGCATATTTAAAAATAACTGTAACCAATTCATAACGGTTTTATTTTGTTGTTGGTGTTGTGCCTACAGTCAAGTTTCCTAAAGAGTCTATGGTAGCCAGGGCTTTGTATCACAATATTTTGCCAATCAGGTCAGAACAGAAACTGTATTTTAACATTTCGGGTTTTAGGTTCAACTGTGACAGTAAGATTCCTTAACCGGTTAAAACTAAATATATTGTTCCTGGAAGATTTTGGGAGACACATGACTTAATTATAGGCCATGCAGGATTTTTTAGGGACAAAATACAACTGGTTTTAACCTGTAACCTTTATTATACCCTTATTTTTTGAAGTAAAAATCATCATTGTTCTGCTTTCCTGTTTGAGAACAGAAACACTCTGTTCTGTAAAGTTTTGTTTCTGGCTTCCAAGCAAAATGGCAAAGTTTCCTTGAACCAGTTCAAAGCCCCGTCTCAGATACATGGACTGTATGTAAAAACTGGACAACACTAATGCCGCGTTGGTGTGAGACTGTGGGAAAACCACTAGAACTGCACTGCTGGGTTTGATGAAATTAACAAAAAAAGTGATTTCACTGTCCGACTTACTCTTTGACACTTGATGGAGACAATCTGGTCCACTGTAGAGGACAGTATCACAGAATAGGTAGTAAACAGGACATGGATAATCTGACAATCACCAGTATTGTTTTAGTTTATTCCCCAGCATGTCAACCCTCACAATGACATAGCTCCATCCAGTTCTTATTTACAGTCTACGACACCTTTGGCAAACTAAGGCTCGGGGGCCAAATGCGGTCTGATTGGTAAATTGTGACGGCCCGCAAAACTTGTCCAAATAATATTATCATTCTCCCCCACCCTTTTTACCTGCAATACCAGCTTTTCCTCCATTGATTTTTATTTTTTGCCTGTATTCATGACTTTTACATGTGATTTATTTCAATCTATCAGTTCCTGACCTGGTCCCTGTATCATATTTTTGTACCCACTGAGATAAAATATTAGCCCAGGCCTGGACTATGGTCTTGGAGACAAAAAAAACATCACTGGCTCCAGTGTTTCACTTGGTGAAGAATTGGGATTGGGGGCAAAAATGACAGAGAGCAGGCGTACCTCCACCTCCACCTCCACCTCCACGCCTGATAGTAGGCATTCTGTGTGCGCACACACGTATTCCGTACATTCACACACTATTAAAGTCTGAGTGAACGTGCACTGGAATTTTATCAACATCCGCTACTGTTCACGTGAACTCCACACAGACATCTATGCACACACAGGCTAATAAAAACACTATTCGCACCACGAGGTGATCCATTTAAAAAGATACGTTATTTTTTTTTTTTTCCATATAAAGCTTCCCGCGAGGAGACGGCACGATAAAAAAAATATATAATACAATTCTTAAAACCTTTTTTTTCTAGACAGAAAAGAAATTGAACATCTGATTATCTGCTATGCCAGTGCTTCACAGAGGGGCTTAGTTGTCAGACAGAAGAGTCCTGCACAGCATCAGGGAGCGATACAGCATGAAGCATAAGGGACCAAGCAGACCTTTAAAGTTTGGCAAGTTAGCTTTAAGGCATACCTAAGACCACGTACCTCCACATCTCCTTCTGCTTCCTGCTATTCATCTGCCTCTCATCAGTCCCTGTTCATAACAGTCTACCATACACACCAATAATGCACAAATCCCTCGCACTGTTCTCTATTTCCACGTTAAAATCTCTGAATAGAAGAAAAAAAAGCCCCTCTGGTCACTGGCAGTATCCGGCTACACCGTTACCCGGCTTTCTCACTTCGCTCAGAGGGGTTAGAGATCAGTCACTTTGTTTTCCAGGGTGGCTGCTATCTGCTGGAGCCGCAGGGTCAGCTGTTTACTCTGAGCAGCTGGATCCTCTTCCAGGGACGCGATGATCTGGAAGGATGGGATGGGGAAAAAAAATGATGAGAAAATAAAAGTTTTCTGTGAAGATTGTCATTCATTCAGGTCATGATATTCTTTTTTTTTTTTTTTAAGAACTCTATTATCCCTCCGGAATATTGTAGGAAATTGGAAATTATGCCTCTGCATTTAACCCATCACCGAGTGATGGGTTAAATGGGCACCTCAGCGGTAACTTGGCGGTAGGATTCGAACTGGGGCCTTCCAGACCCAAATCTGCTTCCTTAACCACTAGGCCACCAACTGCCCCAACGTTCAAAGACGTATCATTCCTTAACTGAGGAACTTCACCAGTTCCAGTTTCTGGTTGATGTCAGAGGGAACTCTAGTAGTTCTACTCCTCCAGACCAGGGGTTCTGAGCCATTGGGCCCCGGCCCAAAGTTGTGCCGCAAGCGCCCCCTAGAGGGCCGTGAAAATTTTTCAGTTTTGCACCAATGGGCCACACGGGCCGTGGGACCGGTTAGCTCGTTAGCTTTACTGAGACACCAAAAATATTTTATAATCTAAAATCGAATTTTTTTAGGTAGCACACACAAAATCACACTACACTACATTTGTTGTAGTGTAGTGTGTTATTATTATTTTGTTATAATTATTATTTCAATGTGATTAAAATGCATTGTAATAAAATGTTTATGTTGTGACGTATGACACTTTTGCAAACCGGAACTAATATGTTATTATTGATTAAAATTTATTCATATTTTAGCTTGTAAATAAAATTCCCTTGCAGTTATCAAGTAATTACTAAATACAAATGTGTGAGAACAACTAAATCTAAACTGCGATTATTTAGGGCCCCAGGTCACTCCACACTGAAAAAATTGGGCCTCGGTGCCAAAAAGGTTAAGAATCTCTGCTCTAGACCACTCCGTTCACCACTGGACAAAGGTGTGAAGAGTTGTTTTGGTCAGAGCTTTTAAGACAGAAACTGCTCTTGATGTTAATGGGCAGTCTTCTCGTCACATGTCCAGATGTGAATGAGAGTCGTCCAGAGAAGCCTCCTCTGGTATTGATGAGGAGTTAAATTCTCTATGATGGGATCTCAAGGCAGAAGGCAGGAAGGAAAGGAAGGAAGCAAAACAAACTCCTTCTCACTGTGACATTGTGATTCACATCACTGCACACAACGAAATGTGACCTTTGCATTTTACCCATCACAACAATGGGCAGATTTGAGCGCCCGGGGAGCTGTGAGTGGGGACGGTGCCATGCTCAGCGGTAACTTGGCGGTAGGGGGATTCAAACCAGGTGACGTATGTACCAGAAAAGATGTGTGAGGTAGTTGGGAACAAGAGGTGAGGAATGTGAAGGAGGTGAGAAAGAGAGAGAGAGAGTGCTGAGGATGATGGCGCTGTTTGACATCCACGATCACTAAATATGTTATTGTTTGTGAGCCCCACTTATAAGAGACTGACAGTCTCAATTATAGAAGCTAACATGTTCATTAGTTTTTGTTTACCCCCCTCCCCCGCCCCCACCTCCACCCTCTCTTTATGACCTGGAGTAGCTAAGTACAATGGACGCATTAAAATCAATTCCCGGAGCAATTTTCCAATTCACATCCCACAGAAATGCTTTCAATTAAAATTTCATACAATCGCTCTTCTGGTATATCAAGAGTGAAGCCAGGTACAAAAAAAAAGCAATAACATAGTGGGCAGCAGTGCATTCAGTGGAATAGCCTCCTTTAGGTGTGATAGGAGGAGAAGAGTCTCTTACCGCATCGTAGTATTTGCTGGCATACCGGTAAAGCTGATGAAGAGCCACTTGTGTGTTCAGCTTGTCTGTGTGAGACTGGAAAAAACACCAATGACACATTACAGGGTTAGACTCCAAATGTAATTAAGAACAGACCTAGGCAAAATACGGAGCGGGGCCCAGAAGTGGCTCGTTTGGTAATTTGGTCCGGCCCGCCAAACATGTCGAAGTTATATTATGAATTCATATTGTCATATTTATTCAAATTAATTTAATCTCTGCAATGGTTGCATTATATCCAATAGATGTTGTAGAAAATTCTAAAAGTATTTTAGCTTGTATGCTTGACATTTATTTGCTCTTGCACTGGAATCCCTTGTCAAATTTTAGCGCCCCTTGTGGCCTGAGAGTCAAAATATTTACCCAGGACAAATTTAGACCAGGAAAATGAGACATGAGGGAATGACAGGGTCTATGATCCATTATTACAACAATGACTTAGTGATGATTAAATTCCTCCAACTTGTTAAAGCTCAATTTCTGGGCTTAATCATATATTTTTTCAATATAATTATATATATTTTTCATTATTTGGATTCTTCATCCTGTTCTGGAAATATACATACAATTATGGAACATTGATTTTCCATGATTAATCCCAAACAATAGTGTACACAATTAATTATGATTAGTGTAATTGAATGCATTTGTTGTAAAATAATCTACATATAAACAAATGTATCTAATTGAAGAGTGTAATAAGTTGGAGGTTAATTAAAGTGTCTAGACAATAGTTGGATGTTGACTCTTAATTAATCACGATTCATTAAAATTTATCGTGATTTTAAATAATCATGATTAAATCAGGAATGAGGTGATTAGAGGGACAACAAGGTTGGGTTGGAGGAAAAAGCAAGAGAAGACAGATTGAGATGGTTTGGACATGTTCAGAGGAAGAACAGTGGAGACATTGGTAGAAGAATGATCCTAGAGATTGAGCTACCAGGTAGGAGACAAAGAGGAGATTGATGGATGCAGTGAGGGAGGACATGGAGGTAGTTGAAGTCAGAGTAGAAGATACAGAGGACAGGGGGAGATGGACAATGATGATTTGCTGTGGCAACCCCTAAATAAGGGACAAGCGGATAGTCAAAGAAGAAGAAAATGCAAAATTCAACTTGCTGTAATAGTATAGCTGGGAATCAGCATTGTTCTAAATGTATCAATATTCATTTAAATATATATATGTATGTATGTATATATATATATATATATATATATATTCCAGCTGTGATCCAGGCAGTGCAGAGCGCCTCATATTCTTGCTGTATGCTAATCTAAATTAGCAAGTCAAAAAAAAAAAAAAAAAGAAATCCCCTCGACTACCACTTCTCAGGTGCATGAGGAAAAGAGCTTAAATGTGCATTAGGTGAGTGCATGCTTGAAGAAAAGCAATTATGGGACAGAAAAAAACCCTGTTATTGCAATGGAGCCAAACCAACCAAGAGTGAAATCTTAAAGATATAACATTAATAACAGCCGTGAACTGAGTTTCTCACCCGTGAAACCTCTGCCAGATGAGTGTTCATGTCTTGGTCACTGACAGGTACCATCTGCCTAATGCCCTTATAGTAACTACACACACACACACACACACACACACACACACACACACACACACACAGAGGAGAGAACAGGGAAATATAATGAGAGTTAATATTTGAGATTCGCATTTAAAGTCAAACTTTATGACCAGCTAGAATCATTTTCTCTTTTTTTTTGGTATCCCTTAGGCGTTTTCACTTAACTATGATATTTGAGGACAATAACAGACAATCTGGCTATATTTACTAGAATTACACACAAAAATACTCTACAAAAAAAAAAAAGAAAACATAAATACTAAGGTGCTACAGGCACAGAACAGAGGTTTTTAAGAGACTGAAAGGATGGCATAAGAAATAAAACTAAAATAACTAGACGGTTATTTGGCGAATTATCAACTATTTAGGACAAATGAAGAACTTTATGAGGAAAACGTTCTTGTTGGTAGAAAGAGCACAAATTCCAAAGAACTTCAACAATGGGACGGCTGACTTCTGAGTACAGATCCATCTATTCATTCATCTTTGTCCCATGACTGCCACCCAAATCACACCATCCTCTGGGTAGTGAACCCACTGGAAGTCAACTACCCTAACTGGGGTTCAAACTTGCCCAGGAGGTGAACCCTGGAGTTTGACACCAACGAAAAAGAGATTCACTCCGGACCAAAGCTAAGGCTGATTAAAAATCTATAATCCATAATCCTCCCAAATCTCAAATTAAATCTTATCAGTATCTGTGAAATATGTCCCCAAACGTAGAGAGCTCAGCCCTGACTGATAAGACTCCTGAATGTTATTATAAATGTGAATGAACATCTGAAGGTGGCACTTACTCATCCACCATCTTCTTATAGGTGGAGATCTCCTTTGCATAGAGTAGTTTGTTACTTGGAGAATCCTAGAGTCAGAAAAAAAAACAAACAGAAAAAAACATCGACACTTTAGAAAACCTGACCTTCTACGTGTCAAATGTAATGTTTTTTTCATCCATATTTTCTTGAACACCGGCATTCTGAAATCCACTTACCCGGCTGAGCTTGTGTTCACTCTTTGTGCAGGCATCCATGAAAGTCTGGGCGATGACGGAGAGCGAGGCGTCCACCACTTCAGACACGTGGACGTCAAAGGTGAAGTGGGGATTTTTGAGAATATTCACCCAGAACCGCAAGGGAAGGCTGGGAGTTGCAAATACAGAAAGAACAAGAAATCAGTTTTTTTTCCCCTCTCTCGATTTGCCTTTGTTATGGCTTGAAAAATCGTAATAGGAAACCTTCACTGCATCACAATTACAAAAGTGCTTTTTATAGAGGAGTGAGAGTCGTTGCCTGAGGTGTTATCCTGTGCAGCATAAAAAAAAACATAGCATGGGATCAGACTAAGGTGTTATTCTACTCAGAACAATGAACTCCTCCGTCAGTTTCATTTAGGATTTCAAACTGTTCCAAACACTTTGAAAATGATTGCTTGTTGGTCATCAAAAAAGTCAAACTCCCAACATAATTTTCTCAGCACCTGGACATCAACTGGACAAAGACAGAACAAATCCAAAAAAATCAAACCAGCCACATGCACAACCTGTATATTTTTATTTTTTTATTATATAGAACTTTATTAATCCCTCGGGAGTATCCTCCAGGAAATTATGCCTCTGCATTCAACCCAGATATGGACAAACTAAGGCCCGGGGGCCAGATGTGGCCCGTTGAGCTTTTAAATGAGGCCCACCAACATTTCCAAATTCAATGTTTTTCTTTATATTATCATTTTACTTCTGCCTTTTTCCTGTCATGCCTGCATTTCCCCAGTACACAGCGTCACAAATGCTATTAGAACTTTAACATTTTAGGTATTACATGACTTTTATACGCCCTTTATGTTCATTCAAATGGGCGCTCCAACTTTCTGCTCCTGACTCGGCCCCCGTGCCCAATTTTGGGACCCATTGTGGCCCAAAGAGTTTGCCCATGCCTTATTTAACCCCATCACCGTTGTGAGCAGGGGGCAGCCAGCTGAGTCAGCACCCGGGGAGCAGTGTGTGGGGACCAGGGTTATAATAGTTTTGGATTTTTCAGTGTAGTTTCGTTTTAGTTAGTTTTGCCCTTTAGCACATTAGTTTTAGTAAGTTTTAGTTTTTCGTAAAAGCAACTAATTTAGTCTTAGTTAGTTTTAGTTTTGTCCAAAATGTTTAGATTTAGTTTAGTTTTAATTAGTTTTAGTTTTGGTTTTAGTTTTTGCGAGGTTCGAACAAAGACGGAAACGAAGGGTAGTTCATTTCTGTCTTCAGTTAGTTTCAGTTAGTTTTGTTAGGACACATTTTCGTTTTAGTTAGTTATAGTTTTTTTTTTAATTTAATGATCGTTTTAGTTAGTTTCAGTTTACGAAGAGTTTTTTTCAGTGATCGTTTTCGTTTTTTCGTTAGTTTTCGTTAACGATGATAACCCTAGTGGGGACCACTACCACCTCAGCAGTAACTTGGTGGAGGGATTCAAACCGGCAGCCTTGCGGACCCAAGTCCGTTTCCTTAACCATTAGGCCATCAACTACCCATATTTTTGTGAGTACCGAAGAACACACAAAAAACACGAGCTCCGTATATTTATTTCCAACCTTGGTACCAGCTCGTGGATCTGAAATAACGTCCAAAATACAACATCCCTCACTCCTCCTCCCTGATCTGTGTGAAAACCCGACCATCTGAGACATGAAGCTCACTCTGTGTTAAATTCACACCGGTTTGGCTGCATCTCCAGGGGAGCCTGCTTAGTGGATGCAATCCCAGAATAAAAATAGCAACATTTCCATAATCAAAGAATTAAATTAGTCCGGGACATAATTACCATGTCTGTTTGTTGTTGTGCCTCATACACAGATTCATATTTAATACATGGCCCCCTCTTCAATTTGATAAACAGGAGGGTTGGCTGAAGAACATGGTGTCGAATGCGGCAAGTAATTAAATTGCTCATCTCCCGTCCTTGTGCGAGTGCCCCCTCTTACCAGGCCCACGTCAGTCACCTACATCTACATGCAACACGTCGTCTTGTATTCTTGAGCCTCGGCCGGCGTGACACTAATTTATGCACTTAAATGTCACATGGGAGCAGAGGGATGGCGAAGGCAAACCGAGTGAGTTGGATGGATTCATTGGTATTCTGCTCCAACTTTGACATGTTGGTTTTATTTCATATAAAAGTTATTGAATCTCCGTGTAATGGGCAAACTGTTTATGCCAGTGTTGTTAAAAGAGAGATGAAAGTCATTTACGGGGACAAAATAAAAAAAAGAGTTTAACTTCTGCAGGAATTCATTTCCTCCAGACCTGTTATTTTGTGTGTGTGTATATATATATTTTATATTGCGGAATCAGGAATGAGGTGATTAGAGGGACGAAATAGACAGGAAGATTCAGAGAAAAAGCTAGAGAAGACAGATTGAGATGGTTTGGACATGTCCAGATGTCCAGAGGAGGGACAGTGGATACATTGGTAGAAGAATGATCCTAGAGATGGAGCTACCAGGTAGGAGACAAAGAGGAGATTGATGGATGCAGTTGGAGTCATAGTAGGAGATACAGAGAACAGAGTCCCTGAAGAAGGGACCAAAGACCAAAGGAGAAGAAGATATTTACATACAAATGGCATAAACTAATGTCTTATGAATTAAGATTGGTTTATTTTTTATCTTATTTTCTGCACCAGTGGCAAAGTATTGAAGGTCCTAATAATGCCATATAATTTAAATCTCCATGGTGTTAAAACTCTGGTTCGTGGGCCGCCTTTAAGTACGACATGTATGATTTCCATCATTACATACTGTTAGTGTCTTGATTTTTCAGAACATAAATTAAATGTATTTTATATTCTTTCCTTTGCATATTTATAGTAATTAACTGTTTCATCGGAATTGGATTGAACTGGATCGATCGTTTTATATTTTTTATGAATCTTTTTTTTTTTTTTTTTACGAATGTAGTAGAAATATAATATGGATGGAAGAAACGGAAACTCCTTGCATTTGCAACACACACCACAGCATACAATGACATGTAATCGCTACTTTTAACCAATCAGCCACCACTGCCGACCAACCAGCAAATTAAAAAATACCAAAAGAAAATGGAACTAAAGATAATATCAGTGAAAAAAAGTAAAACATTAAGTCACAATGATTATTAAATTCACATGCAGCGTCTCTCAACAGAGTGAGAGTTTATTCCAATATGGCAGACACCTGTGTCTGTAGAGTTTTAAACCATCTACTTCAATGATGTCACAGAGTAACGGTGAAAGACGTCCTGTTGTACCTGTTAGTCTTCCAGATGTGGATAGTCTCCTCGTCCACGTTGTTGTGTTTAAGGGCCTGTTCATCCAGGAAGTCAAAGAAATATTTCACAGCCGGCGGCACCACCGCCCCAGAGCACAGCACGCTGCGGAAGAAGTCGTCCACAAACTGCTGCAGCGTTCCCTGGAAAGAGGCCACAGGTTCTGTGTTTATGGGGAACACTGGGAGGTTTACTATTGGTGGATGGATTGGACAGGCGGACAGACAGACAGGTACTATAGATAGACAGGTACTATAGATAGACAGATACTATAGATGGACAGACAGATAGACAGATAGATAGATAGATAGACAGATAGATAGATAGATAGACAGATAGATAGATAGATAGATACTGTGGACAGAAAGACAGATACACAGACAGATAGACAGGTATTATAGGTAAATAGATAGACAGACATATAGTTTAGACAGGCAGGAGGACAGACAGATGGACGTATATATGGATGTATGGATGTATATATATATATATATATATATACATCCACATATATATATATATACATATATACATACATATACATACACATATATACATATATATTTATATAATTTAGAATATTTTATATTATATTTTAGAATTCCATAAATAAATATTATGTAGAGTATATACATATAGTAGTATTATATAGAATTTATATAGATACTATAGGTAGATACATGGGCAGACAGACAGACCAGATATAAGAGGTAAATGGATGGACAGATAGATAGAGATACAGATAGACAAGCAGACATAGATAGATTATGTAGACAGACAGATACACACTGTACATGGATAGAGAGATAGATAAATCGATGGATGTATAGATGGACAGACAGACGGGTAGGCAGAGAGACGGGCAGGTGGACAGACAGGCAGGCAGACAGACAAAGAGACAGGATATTGGAATATTTACTTTTGGTTAAAGATAAGGTGTGAAATGAGTATTCTGAGGGTTAATCTAAGGAAAATTGGACTTGAAACAGTGAAACTTGTTCGACGAAAACTCTATGATTAAATAAATGAATCATTTATTCCTTTACCTTGACAGAGAGGAGCCGTGTCAGATAGATCTCTGTAATGGCCTTAGTCATTGACTTGTCTTTGATGCTTCCCCGTTTTGATTTGATGTCGTCCAGTTCGTCCGCTGGTCTCACCAAATGAAATACCTTGTCATCATCCAGCAGAGCATTTCCTGAGTAAAAAAAAAAATCAACTTTCATCATTTCACACCATTCTTCCTCATCATGATTCACTATTCAAACCATGACAAATAGCAGGATGTTTGTGAGCCGAGTTTCAATGGAGACAGAAAAAAAAACAGGAAATACTTTTCACAATAACTATTGTGAAATGTGCGGTTCCCCAGGCAGAAAAGCAAATATTTCATTAGCATACTGCTAAAATATTCCACCTTAAACAACACGTATTAGCATGTTTAATTAGAGCGGGGTCCTCGACAAAAGACCCGGAGGTGGAAACCACAGATAAGCTTTGCGTAAACAAGGACTGATGGAATCAGTGTGTTTTGTTTGGTCCAACAAGCGTCTTTCTTACGTTCTTCGTGGTTCTCCTGGTTCTGGTCGTAGTTCTGCTGAGTGTGGAGCAGCCTGGATAAGACTAGCGTCGCATTATCTCGCACCTGAAACGTAAAAAAAATAACAATACGATCAACAAGTAACAATAACTTTTGTAGAGACAGTCATAAAGGTCCAACAGGCGTTTTTCAGGGTTGCAGAACAAATTCATAGAGAATCAATACAGAATCATGTTTAACAGTAGGGTCTAAACTGGGGGCATTTACTGGTCATTTTATTCTGATGGCCACCCATTATTGAACCCTTTGTTCGCCGTGATGAGGGTCATTCAGGGGCAGCAGGGTTCAGAGAACAGGCGCAAAGAAAAGAGCAGTTTGGCTCAAAGAAAACAAGTGTGTTTAATAGTGAGGGATTTGCTTGGACAATGCAGGGCAGGGAGAAGGTATTTAGGAGTGACCTTCATTTCTGTGAATCAATACGTGAAGATTTAGCAGTGTTCAGGAGCCATCAACATCTGATGAGGGTGTGATGCTGCCAAAACCAGAGGATTATGCCTCAAACCAGGGCAGTCAAATGCGATCTCACAAATTAAAAACTGGCACAAAGTCACGGGACAGACTGAATATTTATTGAAAAAATAAACTGTAAATATTATAGGGGCTCCTACCAGGCCCCCTAGTGGCCAGAGCCCCAAACAACTACCTGGCTTGCCTGTCTTGTTGTGTCGCTCCTGATTAAATGGACATTTTTGGGAACATTGAATCTGGAACAGTCACTTAATATTATCAATACATGAGAAATAAATCAGAAATAAAACACATATTAGTGGTTTTTGCCTTTATCTCTAGCCTTTCCAAATCTTTTATACGTTTTAATGTTTATTTACAGACCTACAACAAAAAAAAAAACAACAAAATATCGGTGCTATATCAAAGATCACGCATCACTAACACTACAAATTGTACCAGTATATACTGCTGGGCCAACTCTAGTATATATTTGATATGATCTTGCGGGCCAAATATATTTACACTGTGGGCCAGATTTGGCCCCTGGGCCTGAGTTTGACACCTGTGTTTTCTACTGTATATTTTCAGTACTTACGTTATAGTGGGCCAGAGTATTGATGCGTTTCCATCTGCCCTCTTTTTGGGAAGTCAAATCCAGATCGGACAGAATCTGCCCTGTTGATCCAGGACGCCACTCTGTGGTGATGACAGGAATAAAACATTCTAGGTAAAAGTCTAATAAAACGTTTTGATATTAAAAAAAAAAAATTAAAAAATATATTTTTAATATATGTTGGATGCACTTTCAACGTGTCCTAATTCAGAGATATAAATAAGAACTTCTGTTAATAAGAGTGATCCAAGGTGTCTACAAATCTATTAACCCGCGGGCCCTTCGCTCGTGTCAGACGCGTCCTGAAAAGACATGTACTAATTTATTGTGAATTACTTTTTCTCCTGAAGTAATTCCATAGTGATATAATGGTAATCCTGTCCTTCAGTCAGCCCCGCCTGTCTCCCCGAGCGCCTTGACACACTTGAGCGTTGTAGGCAGGATGTGACACTGCAGTGTTTCCTGAATACTTTAAATCTAATTCTGAAATGTCATTTGCAGCCTGACACTTTCAATTTAAGAACAACTGCTTCCATTTCAGGGCTCCACTCGTCACAATCCAGAATACTGTACATTATTTATTTTCAAGTACCGCTGAGTACCGCAGGGTTATCTACGAGATTCCCCCATGAAAGAACACAGATTTGTCCTTATCGGAAATTATAGAGGGGACGAGAACAAGAGCAGGCGTGGGAATTCAAATTGTTTTGCTGCAGAAAATGTTCCTTTGTTTCTTAGTGATATCTTTTGCAGTAACTTTTAATCAGTGGAGAAGTATTGCATATGTAAATATATGTACAGGTAGATAGACATATAGAAATTCAATGAAAACAGACAGATGGACAGATATGCAAACAACAGACGGACAGACAGGCAGAAAGATAGATGGACAGACAGATGGTCAAACAGACAGAAAGGCAGACAGACAGGTAGATACACACAGAGACAGACCGAGAAATAGTCAGAGAGACAGACAGATGGACAGATGACAGAGGAACAGACAGAAAGATAAATAGATACGCATACAGGCAGACGGACAGAGAGACAAATGGATGGACAGACAGACAGACAGATGGACAGATGACAGAGGAACAGACAGAAGGATAAATAGATACGCAGACAGACAGACAGACAGAAAGATAGATAGATAGATAGATAAATTGATAGACAGATGGACAGGCAGATAGACAGATAGATGGACAGGCAGACAGATGGATGGACAGACAGGGAGACAGATAGATAGCTAGATCAACAGACAGACAGATAAATGGACAGACAGGCAGTCTACATAGATGAATAGATGGACAGACAGATACACAAACGGATAGAAGGAGAGATCCACATACAGACAGAAAGAAAGACAGACAGATTGATAGATGTCGACAGACAAAAAGATAGACAGACATATAGAAAGATGTCTCGCTCTTCTTCTTTGTCACTGCCCCTGGTCTCTTACCTAGTGTGACACTGTCGACCTTGGGCCGTTGGGAGTAAGACAGGTTCCTGTACACCTGCTCTATGATCTTCTCTTTCACCTGTGAGATGGTGTCACAGTTCAACACCTTGACTGGTGTCACATCTGGCCCCTCACCATGCACTAGCACTTGCACAGTCTGGAAGAAAGAGACACACACACGCACACACACACACACACACACACACACACACACATAGACCAAACTAACTCAGATCACATGGTGGAAATAAGTGCAGGTCAAATGTACTAATGCACTAACGACAGAAAGCCCATTATTAGTATTAAACATGGTGAAAGCACTTGTTCATCAACGTAAATGTGCACCCACAGATTCTTTGACACACCGTTGCCGTGGTTACCAGGGCTTTTGACATACACGTATAGAAGAGGGGCACATTAAGGAGGGCTTCCTGCCGAGGGAGGGGAGGACTCCTGTCACCTCCACTGGCTAATGGCCAATGCTCAGTGGGAATACTCTGTGACCCGTCTCACCTCCCACTCTCAGTCACTCTGACAGTCAGGGCTGAGACCAACCCACGGACTGGAAGGAGCAGATGAGGAGCAGACAAGGAGCAGACGAGGAGCAGACTCAGATACACATCTGCATTAAAAGGTGATTGAGGCAAAAAGAGAGGAGGGAACTGAAGCCGAGCAGATATGCCATCTGTGAAATTAGGACCATTAGATTATTAAACTGCAGCAGATCCATCATGAGGTGAGACACCAAATTCGGACTAATTTGATAATTGACATTACCATTACACCCGGGCATTTTTAGTCGCGCTGAATTAAACAAACCACAGCTGCCTTTAAATCCGCTGCAACCGAAAAAAAAAAATATATATATATATATATATAATTTTTTTTTACTTTAGAGAGCAGCAAAAATAGATGAACACACCATCTAGAGGTTAGAAAGTCATTATAAAAGTAGTTTTTAGTCTAGAGACTTCCAACCTAGACTGTGAACTCCTCCGCTATAACGTTATGCGGCCTCTGTGTCATTTTACGGGTGAAAAAACACAGACTCTGTAAAATGGATGGAAAGAGAAAAAAAAAAAAAGTGGGCAGTTGCCTGAGGAATGTAAGGGACGCTGGTTGCCATAGCAACAACACATACACAGTTTGATGAGCACAAATCTGTTGATTTGACTCGTTTTTAAAGCAGCTTTGTGCAATTTTTATGACTTGTAGATTTTTTTACGTGAGCTATTTGTTAGTTGTGTTTGTGGACGTTTGTCTTGTCTCACCAGTACGGAGTACTCCACGTCGTCGCCCAACAGGCCAGTGTCGTTAAGGGTGTACTTGGCTTTCTTCACACGGGCGTCCACAGGTCCTTTCTCGATCTGGTGCTTGATGGCGCGGAACAGTTTGTACAAGGGTTCGCCTGCAGAGTCCTGTTACACACACACACACAGACATAAAATGCATCTAGGAAGCACCACAGATGTTGTAAACAAACTAATTGTCGTGATTAGCAGTTTAGAGGAGAAATAAATGCACATTGTCAGTGTTTGGCAACGTGAATTAATCTACAGTTAGCAGATTTTAATTTTTCTTTCTGTTAATAATATTAGTAGCAGTAATATAACCATCAGACTTGGACTGATTTGGATGTAGCAATCACGACATAAGTTTATGGAAAATTAAAACAATAAAATACAATCATTCATTCATTCATCGTCTTTGTGATAGAAGAGAGTCAGCTAAGGTGAAGGGACAAGTTTACAGGACAGTTGTGAGACCAGCCATGATGGATGGATTGGAGACACTAGGAATAGGTAGAAGACGGGAGACAGAGCTGGAGGTGGAGAAGTTAAAGATGCTGAGGTTCTCTTTAGGAGAGAGAAGGATGGACAGGATCAGGAATGAGGTGATTAGAGGGACAACACAGACAGGAAGGTTTGGAGAAAAAGCTGGAGAAGACAGATTGAGATGGTTTGGACATGTTCAGGGGAGGGACAGTGGACACATTGGTACAACAATGATCCTAGAGATGGAGCTACCAGGTAGGAGACAAAGAGGAGATAGATGGATGCAGTGAGGGAGGACATGGAGGTAGTTGGAGTCAGAGTTGAGGATACGAAGCACAGGGTGAGATGAAAATTGTTGCCTTGCTGTTGCAACCTCTCAAATGAGGGACAAGCCGTGAGGAAAAGAAGAAGATTCATTCATCTTCTTGTCTGTTGCAAGGACACAGGGGCAGCTTGCACCACCCACGAGGGTGGTGAGCCCATGAGATCACCTCAGTTGCATCCTGGAAGCTGGTGGAGTCGAACCTGAGGCCTTGCAGACCCAAGTCGGCTCCCTTAACCACTAGGCCACCGCTACCACAAAATACAATCAATCAGATATTAAGTCAAACTTTTACCTTTAAAAACTGATAGAGACAAATGGACATCCAGTTGCAGAGCATCCTTTCCACAACTGTCTCCGACCTGCATGAAAGACACAAGTAGAAGCAGCGAGACCCTGTGAGATACAGCAGCACATAATGCAACGTACAATAAACCCTCATTGATTCACTTTTACAACAATTCCAGTTAAACATCCTACAAATAATATTGTTTTATAGGATTTAATAAAAAAAAAAAAAAACACTTAAAACAAACCAGCAGGACGTAAAGACGAGACAAATCTGCCAACGTTTACATTTTCCCCTTCTTTTCCACCCAAGCAAACGTCTCTCAGTCCGACTCCATTGATTTCTGCGCAGAAACTGTCAATAGCGTTTAGGCTGAAGGTCATCGGGGACATTAGTTTCTACATAAAACCCCTCGCGCTGCCACCGATTCTTTATAGATCAGCCCTCCTGATGTCAGACATCCACCAGTGGCTCTTTCTGTTAGCATTCCTAATTACATGTCTTGTATATAAGGTGGCCTCTGTTGGCACAATGGCTTAATCAGCGTAATGAACCTCTCCATTGGGGAATAATTAGGATGTGTATGTTGCCATGGTGGTTGTGCATATCAAGCAGTTCCGAACCCCTCGCCGAGGAGTGATGAGCAACTGTACTGTCGCACAACTGGGCTCCTGCTGACAGTGGCGAGGCTGCTTTCACCGGCAGAGTGACTGACCTTGGTATCAACTCTAATAAATCAGTTTGACTTTGTTAACTGTGTTTTTTGCACATTTGTAGTTCAGTTTTGCCATGGATCCAACATAAATACTTAATAATTTTAATTAAAATCTTCTAATTACTAAACCCTACCAGCCTTTCATTCATTGGAATAATTTATTACCACAGTGGGACAAATGAAGACAATTTACTTCTTTGCGCTATCCTGCGATTGCAGCAGCTCCTCAGAGGGGCCCGTGCCCCGCCCCCTATTTTGGGAACCACTGCTCGCGGGCGCTAACTGATAAATTTTGATCAACTTATACCATCCCAATGTCAGAACATGTTCTAAGGCGATGTCCACAAAAAAAAAACCCCATGCGATTTGTCTTGAACTTCACGGCCCTGGAGATAAGCTGAAGTATCATCCGTCAAAAGTTGAAGGTCGAAAAAAGGCAGAAAAAAAAAAAAAAAACGAAAAAAGAAAGATGTCAAAGAAACAGTAGAGGAAAAGTTTTCTGACGTGTTTGTGAGAGGGGAAAAAAAAAATTATCACAGAAGGAGAAACAGAAGGAAGACGACTGGAATAGATCAAACAGAGAGACTGTGTCTTCATGCTCAACTACAGTGTTCTGAGGAATATGTAGAAAAAAATAGAAAAACATGGCAACAGGAAAAAACTGTTTCCTCCATCTTGAAACAAATCCAAACACTCTCCAAAATTCATTAAGTGTTAAATGCATGTAGGCTGAGCCAAAAAAAAGGAGTAAATAAAGGGAAAGAAGTGCTGGAAATGTTCTATAAAAAATTTAAATGAATGAATTGAATTAGAAAATATTTTTGTTTGCTTAAAACCTGTTGTAATCAGAATGTAGAAAAATAAACATAATGTCCCTAAAGTCTCCAATATGGGAATACGATTTCTGTATAACGTTTAATTTTGGATGATTGTGTAATATAATGTAATGTAATATAAAATATGTCCAAAACTGTAAAGTATTTAAATTAAATACACGGAGATCGTAAAAATACAGCATTGCAGAATAATTCAGTTTTACCTTTTAAAGCAAATAAAACTGAGAAACTCAACCCAAAAAGAAGTCAAGAACCTGTTGTCTATCTTCTCCTTCTTGTCCTCTCTGCTTGTCCCTTGTCACAATTTCCACCTCACCCTGTTCTCATTATCCTGAACCCCAACTCCAACTACCTCCATGTCCTCCCTCACTGCATTCATCCATTTCCTCTTTGTCTCCTACCTGGTAGCTCCATCTCTAGGATCATTCTTCTACCAATGTCTCCACTGTCCCTCCTCTGAACATGTCCAAACCATCTCAATCTGTCTTC
>JAFBJS010001020.1:27937-42220 GCA_016785265.1 Paraplagusia blochii | reverse complement strand
TTTTTTTTGTTTTTTTTAGGCCACCAAGACTTCTAAAATTTATATTTACAAGTATACAAAAATTTAGAAAAGAATACAAAATATTTCATATTATATTCGATTATTTTATACTCATTTATACTATAATAAAAAAAAGAAATACATGTTGAATTTACTGGAGTAGTACTTTACATCCGCTGTACTGGGGCACAGTAGATATAGGTGCGGAGTGGGAAATTTTTTTTTTTTTTTTCCATTTTCTCATTGCAAAAAAAAAAAAAAAAAAAAATAAGATTGTGATTTTGTTTGTTTGCTTGATTGCCCTTGACAAAACTGTTTGGAAAGACTTTTATATTAAAAGAATATACTTTTATATTGTTAAAATAGGCTCCAGAGTTTCATTTTTGGATGATTGTGTGTCTCGAGATTTTCCAATGTTGCTTAAAAAAACGTTGAAAACATTTTGACCTGGTGTACACCAAAGGGCCCGGGAACCCTATGTTGGTCTCTGTAACCATAGGTAATTCTATTTCCTGTTTTATGGGAAAGTGTTTGACAATGTTTCCCTATTTGGTTTGTTTCAAGGTCTCACCAGTTTCAGCTTGAACTGAACAGCAGATTCCTGCAGTCCAATAAACATGAACTTATTGAGCCAACAGTCGGAACCACTCATAATATTTGGGTGAACATGAGTGTGTGGAAAAAGAAAGAAAAAAAAAAAAGAAAATTTAAATCCCTCCATCAGCCAAGGAATTTCAGACAGCACGTTACGTCTGCTCTTGGTTTGCTGCTGCCAAGTCTTCACAAATCTCCCCCGTCCCTGGGTGGCAGAGACTGGGAACTTGGCCGGGACTTTAGGGGTAAAAAAAAAAAACGGCACAAACTCATAATCTTCAACAAACCTTAAAGCTGGTATTAAATGTGGGCCTTTAGCAGAAATTGCCTTTGCTTAACACTGCACTAGGGACGACAGGAACAAGAGAGCGGCTGTGTCCAACTCCTTTAGGTTCCCGGGCAGAGTGTGTTCTGCTTAATCACGCTGTACATTTAAAGGACCGGTGAGAAAAAACACGAGATTAGTGCAGGTGTTAGGGAAAAAAAAAATATATATATATATTCGCAGCAAAAGGTGAATGATGAAGAAGAAGCAGTGTTTGTTGGGTATGGTCTGAGTTGATGTGCGAACTGCATCAATATTGACTGCTTCACTCTGCAGAATTGAACCCCTGACCCATGTGGCTGATTGGTGGACGGTGGAGCCTACTGTCATGAGGAGAGGGAAAAGAATGACAGGACAGGACAGAGGCCAAAGAAGAGATGAAGAATGAATAGTAAACGTCAACGAACCTCCAAAGACGTGGTGTTGTCTCCTTCCACGATCATTACAGCAGTCTGGATCAGATCAAACCCAGAGCCCGTCACCACCATGTTCCTCCCGCCGCTGAAATATACACAAACATATACAGGGGAAGTCTATACATGGCAGCAAATAACACCGGCCAACAGTGAGGTATATATACTGTATATACAGTATATTTATATATATATGTTTATATATATATATACATATATACATATATGCATATATACATACTGTATATATGCATATATGAGCATATATATATACATATAAGGATATATGCACATATATGTAAACACATATATACACATACATATATACATATATACACATATATGCATATATATATACAAATATATATAAATACATATATACGTATATGTATATATGTATACATACATATACATATACAAACATATATGTTAGTAAAGGAGTTGTTTGTCTTACACATATACACACGCATATATCTTATATGTATATACATACATATATACATATATATACATATATATACATATATATATATATATATGTATATACATATATGTATATGTGTAAGACAAACAACTCCTGTTCTTAAGGCACCTGAGGTGTTGCCAGTGGCAGATGAAAATAAAAGACCCTTCACCCTCTTACTTTCTGCAAATGTGCCTGCAGCGACGGAGACAAAACATCATCTGTGATCCACATCCTTCAGTTGCACTTAAAACTATTACCGAGTATTTATTGCACATATATTCAGGGATCATTATGCAGCTGAGTGAAACTTAAAACCCCATAAGTTCTACTCTTGTTAATAAATAATAATGCATGCAGGGATGTTGTCAAGAACTCCTGGAGGACATTAGAAACTTAAACAACAAAAGTTTATGGCATTAAATTATTTCACTAAGTTTTCCAGGCAGATGGAGAAACTGCTACGGGTCGGGTGACCATGCAGGAACGTTTTCCGAGTATTTGTGTTTCCTGACCTTGTCAGGAAGGCTGGCTCTGAAATGCTTTTTTTTTTTTTTTAAATAAAATTTTTGAAAAATCTAAAGCATCAAACTTTTACAAGGACATTCTGCTATTTGTTAGTTTAGCTTCTTCATCCTGTGCACTATTATGCAGATTCTTCCCTTATTGGACATTGTCTCCCATGTCTTTTTAATCTAAACTTAATTAAAAACCTTATATATTTTATCATTGTTTTACGTCTAGACATATTCCCTCGAGAGGAATCATTTTATAGAAGGAAGAAATCCGACCGGTAAGGCTTACTTTTACTCATTTCCCCTATTTATTACATAGATAGATCTAGAGCAGGGGTCTCAAACTCATGGCTCGCAGGCCATTTGTGGCCCTCAGAACAATGTTTTGTGGCCCCTACCTTAATATGAAAGTTTAGCGTGAGTGCGGAGCACCAGATTTATAAAGCACTCAGTGGTAAACACTGATCTGGATGAATGTGTATGAGTATTACAATTGGAGACTTTCCTTTAATACACTATACACTTTCAGCCAATGCAGTTTCTCTTTCACAGAGACCAGTGTTTATCGACTGCCAGGTCGATAACGTACCAATGATGCAGTTTCATCAGAAAATAAATTTACTGTAATGATCTAAACTCCACACTATCACTGTTAATGCATTTTCACAGATTGTACTGCACTGTACTACAGTACAGCATTGGGAGCTTCATTAATTTCTTGTATTTTCTAGATTTGCGCTCCCCATTTTTTGTTAAATCCTATAGTTCTCAAAACCAGGTCCCTAGAATCCTTATGGTTTATTTCCTTTTATTATTATTATTTCAACTCTTCTGCAGTGTTGTATTTCACTGACTATGTGGGAAACTGACTTTCTCTATGAAATACTTTTTATTTATTTCTTTTGTCTTGTACATTGTTTGGTGAAGGGGCCCTGAGTTTGAGACCCTTGATCTAGAGAGTCCTGGGTTTATTAACATTAACATTAACAATAATTTCCCAAACTGGAATCAATAAAGAAAAACTTTCTTACAAAATCAATTTCCTCTCATAATAGATGCATTATTATTGTAATACTTGTTATTTTGATAAACATTAATGTTAGGAATCAATGTGTCAGATTAACACATAACGTTTTCCTTTAGGCCTCAAATCTTTATAATTCTACACTGCTTGGTATGCGAAGCTGCAATGCTTATAATCACCACTAGGCTTGCTGCCTCATTAAAGTTAAAAAAAGTGGAATTATGACCCTGGAAAATCAATGTCAAAGTGATAAAATATTATGCAGAGGTGAATATATATATATATATATATATATATATATATATTTATATATATTTATTTGAACTGCTACTTCCTGATATTTTTTCATTTTTCTCATTTTGTTAAAAGAGAACAGGAAGCTGTCATCGGTTGACAGGCAGGGTACGTCCTGTAAATGTCAACGGTCTATCACTAGGAGACCAAATATACACTCACGCTCAGATTTACCCGTAAAGGTGACGGTATATTGTCCTGTGACTGTGTTAAACTTATCCCACCGATAAGCGTGGACGTTTTCCTGCATCTGCACTCATTGAACGGTGATTCAAGACACGACATAAATGTCACAAGCATTGCGATCAGTTGATGATCATCTGACTGACCACACAAAGCTGCCTTTGGGTTGATGGTCCAGTATGATGGGATTTTCCAGGAACTGGAAGGCGTTTGAAATGGCAGCCGTGAAGCTCTTTCCATACTTGACTAAGACAGTGAGGAGGTCCGAGGGCACCTTATCTGCTCGGTACTCCCCCGTCCTGCAGGTGATCTCTGCCCCGAACTGCTCCCTGCCAAGACAAGGACATAATTCAGGCACTGGCTGGCTGGAGGAGCTGAGGCCAGATAAGGTCAGTGTGTGGAAAAAGGCAACATGGCAGCAGGCTGACAGCTTGTTAAATTCCGGCTTTGCTGCCTCTCCAGCTCGTTATTTTCCTGTTACCTCTGCCTAAAATGTCACCATGTGCTGAATTTGACAGAACATTCATGGTCACAACAGCCACTGCAAATGGTAAAGGTAGAAAAAAAAAGAACAAAAAAATTGCTGTTTGTGCACAAAAAGTTAAGGTCATTTCCATTTCATAATATGGAAATGTATTAAACACATTACGGCGTCCTCCCCAGGACGATTTACATAGAATACTTCTGCCTGAATGCCAAGTAGTTAAGTCCCCGAATGGTAACACAATTGTTCACTGTCTGGTAATTACTGAGGGAGGAAATCCTTACACAATGCAGTCCACTCCTCCGATGGTAACCTGGACGTCCTCTTTACTGCCAGTGTCCAGAAATCGGCCTGTTATTGTAATGAGGGTCCCTCCAGCTTTGGGACCTTTACCAGGCGTCACCGCCTCAGGAATTGGGTTCTGCAAAGAGGACGAGTGTCATCAAGAAGAGAATGAATTCATTTCTCCGAGTAATATGGACCAGCAAATAAACACGAGCTTGTCTCTATACCAGTAGTGTCACTCATTTTCACCGAGGGGCCACATGGTCAATGTGGTTCCCCTGGAGGCGGCAATTGTAACAGAAAGACTTTGTGAATGTAACTACTCATGAATTAATAACGTTTTGCAATGCATTATTATGCATTGGTGTTGCATTGTTGAGTAACAATAATAAAAAAAATCGAGTAAAATAAAAGACTTTATTAGAAGGTAAACAGAAGTTCCCAGGGCCACACAAACTGATTACATGGGCCTCATCTGGTCCACAGGCCTTGAGTTTGCTCTATACCAGTGTTTGCAAACATTTTCCTGGGGTCCTACATCCCATACCAACTCAGTATTTGTAAATCATTGACTATTATTGAATGTTTATTATTATTTTCCAATGTTGACAATCAAAAATAGTAGTTTAACCAACAAAAACGACTTGAACTCCTAAGAAACATGATGCGAAATGACCCCCCCAAAAAAGTCTTGTGATCCACCTGAGGGTCACCAACCAGACTTTGGGAAACAGTGCTCTATACCAGGCCAGGACAAATATTGTATTCATGTGAACTAAGGTAAATGTGCAAAAGTCATGAATAAAGATTAAAATACTTTTTGACATTTGCTATGCTATCTATTGGGGCCTGTTGGCTTTGTAAAGAAATGTCAAAAGTGTATTAGAAATATATAGGTTAACAGTATATTTCTACAAGTTTGGCGGGCCAGATTAAAATTCCAAACGTGCCACATCCAGCCCTCGGGCCACAGCTTGACCACCTCTATTTAATCCATGTTTACCAGATGTATAACGCCTCATCAGTGTTGACCAATGTCCTCCAGTGGAGCCATTCAGGCCGAGTTTGTTCCGATGAATCTGATGTAATTGGGAAATTAACCCCAAATAAAACGTTGGATTATTGGTAGGAGACGAATTTCCGGGCATTCCTCTCGGACCGCCGTCTGTGCAGCCGCTCTCTCTCTTTATTCTCTAATACTTTAACAGGCTGCAGCAGAGCTATTTAACTGGCTTTTCATAACAACGCCTCCAATAAAGCCCTCCCCCCCACCGGGGAGTGCTGTGGCTAAATGTTTGCTCAGCAGATTGAGGCGCATGTGGTGCTTGTCGTAGTACGTGCACAATTCCTTCTGCCGTCCGTACGCACACACACTTTCAGACAAATACGACTCATAATAAACAAACGGAATTTGCAAGAAATTTATGTAATAGACCTGAATTGAAGGGCATGGGTAATTGGTTTATTTCAAGGGGGTGGATGTTTGTGATGAGGGTGGTGGTGGTGGTGGTCTAGTGGATAATAGAGCAGGTCTTGGTTCTGCAAGGCTTCAGGTTCGAATCCACAAGCTGCCAGGTTACAGCTGAGGACCAACATCACCACCCACAGGAAGGGTTACAGTATGGTGCAGTGTGATTTGGGTGGCAGTGACGGAGACTGCTGCCACTTAGATGAAGATGAATGGACGATGTGTGCGTTTGTGATGGTCCAGTGGACAAGTGGGTGGACTTGGTTCTGCAAGGCTTCAGGTTCGAATCCACAAGCTGCCAGGTTGCAGCTGAGGACCAACATCACCACCCACAGGAAGGCAGTGTGATTTGGGCGGCAGTGGTGGAGACTGTTGACACCCGGATGAAAAAATGAATGAATGAATGATGTGTGTGTTTGTGTTTTTACCCTGTAAGTGAAGTGTATCGAGGAGGTTCCTTTCTTCCCGCCCTCCACCTCCACCTCCACCTCACCCCAGTGCACGCTCAGATGATCCATAGGGGTTATCTCACACACCACACTAAAAGACAAACACAAAAAAATAGGTGAATATTTTCACATTCTTGATTTTCACATCAGTATTTCACTTATTTATTTCATTTGACAAAACCTAGTTGAAGACAGCAGGTTGGAATTGTTTGTCGTGAACGTTTGTTTGTCACGTAAAATCGGTCAGAAATGTGTGGACGTGAACAGTGGTCGAACGCTGCCTTGGGAGATTATTGACTTCACACACACTTCATCAATATTCACACGTGTCGGCTCTATGTGTGGCGTTGATCCGATCAGAATCTGTGCGTGCGAGAAAAGGACTGCAAATCCAAACTCGTCTGAGACATTCTGACGTGGAGCTTTGTAAACAAAGACCGTATGGATGGAGTGGACAGAAATCGTCCACCCTCAAAACAGAATCAGACTTCATCAGTTCCTTATGTCTCATCCTCACTATGAGACGAAGATAAACTTTTATTTCTGTAGGTTATTCTATGGGGTCTTCTTCCTCTTTTCCTTTCGCCTTGTCCCTTTTCTCAGGTGTTGCCCCAGCGAGTCAACAATTCCCCTGTCCTCTGTATCCTCAACTACTACCTCCATGTCCTCCCTCACTGCATCCATCAATCTACTCCTTGTCTCCTGCCTGGTAGCTCCATCACTAGGATCATTCTACCAATGTCTCCACTGTCCAACATGTCCAAACCATCTCAATCTGTCTTCTCTAGCTTTTTCTCCAAACCTTTCTGTCTGTGTTGTCCCTCTAATCACCTTATCCCTGATCCTGTCCATCCTCGTCTCTCCTAAAGAGAACTTCAGCATCTTTAACTCCACTTTTGTCTTCTACCTGGTCTCAAAACTGTCCTGTAAACATTTCCCTTCACCTTAGCTGACTCTCTTCTATCACAGATCACTCCTGACTCTTTTTATTCTATGGGATAAATACCCGTTTTTCAATAGCCTTATTATTATTATTTAGGGTTATATTCAATAACACATTCCAAGAAGTAATATGTTGCAAAAAAAAAAACAAAAACAAAGTGTTATATTTTCAGCCCAGAGCTAAGACACTCAGGTAACTCTGGAGCCAGAAACATTTTTCTGTCAATCAACAGTCAAAAAACTGCCAAGAACCAAGAGACAGGATTCAAAAATAACAACCATCAGTTTAACTCCCAGGGAGAATGAAGTTGGTTTACTGAAAGTAATGAAAAAACAGATTTTGAACTACTAGAAATTCAGTCTAAAATATATATATATATTTATATCTAAATATAAATATTTAGACTGATGTCTGCAGGTTACCATCACTCTCAAAATGAACTACCGCGAGGTTGATCGGGTGGACTGTAAGATACGTGGTGATGCAGTTTCTACTTTTTTAGCTCAGGTTTGTCTATTAATCCAACAGAGATCAACTAGAAACGACTCTAAATCTTCCAAAGATGAAACACAATCGATAACTGCAGGTTTATCAGAGAGTGGGATCCGACACTGAGAGGATTCATCTCCATGATTTGATGTGAGGAAGTAGGAAAAGTGCTGACTGGCTTGATATGTTAACATTTATAAAATCTGATTAATGTACATTTTGTCAATAGGTTGCTGCACTGTGGGTCATACCAGGTGTGGGCGAATCATTAGACTCATAGGCCATCAATAGTTCTGGGCAAAGTTAGGAGCAGAGAGATGGATAGTTTGCAAGAAGGAACTAAGAAAACTAAAGATGCAGTGCACACAGGGTTAGGACAATCGATTATCAACTTGTGATCAATCGTGTGAAAATCAAACTTGTTTGAGATCGTGCCGATTTGCCGACACTGCATAGCTGAGGACATCGACACGGAGGAGAAGACAGGTGAACAACAGGGACCAGTATGGCCGGATTTAAGGACCAGACAGACCGGTCAGGGTCTGGTCTGATCATCGTCATCATCACCTTTTCTTTTCCGTGTCTGATCGCAGAACGGGACAAATTGTCAGGGAAACAAGTTTTTGTTTGCTGACCATTTTTCTCCTACTACCAGCTTCCTCTTCATTGGATCAGTTTTCTTCCAAAATAATCCAAAGCTTTTTTTTTCCTTTTTTCTTCTTGTCTACATTTGTCCAAAGCAGTTTCTGGCTGCAGGAGTTGGACATGTCCCGTGTGATCGGACATTCTGATCAGCGCAATTGTACCCGAAAATCAGAGTAAACAGAGTGAGAACACCAGTCGTGAGCTGTGAACTAATCAGCCCTGGGAGGACCAGTCCTTTGTGCAGCGTAAGCAGCATATTGCAACCATGATTAGCACAGCTAACGCCTAGCTTTAGTAAAATGTCCTGCAAAAAGGACTATTGAGAATCCTTCATCTATAAACAAATTGTTGGCCAGTGCAAAAAAAGGTGGAAGAACAATTAAAATTAAAATAGAAAAAAACAATTATATAATTAGAGATGTTTGGTGGGCCGCATTACAAAGCCAAAATGAGCTGCATCCAACCCCCGAACCTTAGTTTGGTTACACTGTACAGTGTGCTCTTCTGTTGCAGCTGTCCTGCAGTCATTAAGTTGCGACCCACTCTCATAGAATTCAAAACAAGCAAATTAATTTTCTAAAAAGAAAAAAAAAAACATTGAAAAATTACCACTTTTAAGATACTCATTTTATTCAGCATAGTGTGCCTTTCAAAATAAGAGATTTTCTTAAATAAACCACTTACTCAACGGCTGATTCACATTGTTAGCTGGGTCAGCTGTTCGCCACCCATTCAGAACGGGTCCGCGACCCACTTTTGGGTCGGGACCCACCAGTTGAGAACCACGTGCTTTACATCACACATTACTTTGTTGCAAAGTCTCAGTAAATGTAAAATACGTGTTTTTCATGCAGATAACTAATGTGGGAAAAAAAACCTTCAATGACACAGAGGATTTTAACGTCCACATTTACCGCGCTTCCTACATTTGCATTATTTATTGGTACAGACCGTTTTCTGACTATAACCAGATTCCCATCACGCACAGAGCAAACAGTTCTCCTGCACGCTGCTTAGTCGGGTTTGTTTGAACAGCCTTGAACAGCCAAATACAAAGTGTATTAAAAACACGTGGTGTGAATACAGGCGCTGGGCCGGTGGTCTGTGTCAACGAGCAATTATTATTTTGGCTGCACAAGTTAGAGGACGTGAGAGGAAGTTACAGTATATTATATTTTATGTGTGTTTTTCAATGTGTTGTAGACTCCATCCTATAAACCAGACCTGGGCAAACTAAGACCCGTGGCCCGGATGCGGCCCGTTTGGCTTTTTAATCCGGCCCGGAAAACTTTACATTAATATTAACTCTTTGTCTTTTCTCTGCAAAGCCAACACTTTCAGAATAGATATTCTAAGTATTTGAGCATTTTAGCCTATTCAATACTCATCATTTATCTTAGTTTACCCAGATACCCGATCTTTCTGTTTCTGTCCTGGCCCATGACTCATATTTTAGCATCAGGTGTGGCCCGCAAATCTAAATAATTGCTCAGGCCTGCTCTAAACTGTGATTGGTTGTTATTATTTTTTCAGATTTCCAATTATATGCACTCAGTAAATGCATTGATTTTAACCAGATTAATGGATTTTTAAATAAAATGTCAAAGAAAATTTTTAATTCTAATGAGTAGCATCTATTTTTATATTTTTTTAATTTTATGAAAGAAGTGTTTAATGATTTTTTTCCAATTTGTGTTTATATTTTGCCTTACTTTGCCTTGTATATGTTTTTTCTAGAAAATATGCATTTGTTATAGTGACTTCTAAAAATTTGTATATGATTCATTATTAATGTTTTCCCTACTTTAACTTTAAGGTAAATCCAGCAGTGAATGAATCTTTTCTAGTTCTATTTTAGGAGCTGTGTGTTTCTACCTGTGTGGTCAGATCAATACAGTTACATAATGAGCCCATTAAAACTCTGCACCCCACACACACACAAACACACACACACACACACACACACACACACACAACCTGACATTTTCTCCAGCAGCAGAAAAACCCTCCAATCACAACTTCAGGAACAGATTAGAACTATCGGCACGCAATCGAACGCCAGCGAGCGCCGCGTCTCATACTGATTGGACATTTTGGTGGAGGTTTATGATTACTACCTTGTGGAGACAGAGTACTTCTCCTCCTGATGGATACAGGGCCGCTTGGCCACGGTGATGCTTTTAATGTCCTCCCTGTGGATGCCAAGGTTGGAGCCGCGGATGGTGATGGAGATGCCTCCCAGCAGGGGCCCGAATCGGGGGATGATCTGAAACCAGTTACGCAATTAGCACATTTACACGCACAGTTAAGTCCGCGGCTGCAGCCGAGCCGGGCTGTTTAATTGGACGACTGTCCTTGTCTTAGCGCGCTATCACAGGAGGGGAAAGGGTTTATCGACTGAAGTACAGCCAACATTGTAAAAGTAGGTCTCACGGCATTTGTCTTTAAGGTAGTAAAAGAGACGGAGATGTTTTTCTTTTGAGAGAATATATATATAAATATATATATATATATTTGTTAAAAAATACCGGTAGCTGAGACCAAACATTTTTTTTTATGCTGAATGACATGCAGCTGGTGTCATGTCATTTTTGTAGCTTACATTGAAAAATGTATTTTTAATTTCAATTACCCAGAGGGAATTCCTGCTGGATGAAAAAAGTAATAATAATCACTGCAACGATAATATTATCTATCTGTCCTTCTGTTTGTCTTTCTGGCTATCTGACTGATGGTCCGTCTATCTCTCTTCTGTTTTTTCATCTGTCCATCTGGTTGTCTGTCTGTCCATCTATCCATATGTCTATCTGTCTGGCTGTCTGTCTTTCTGTTTGCCCCTCTGTCAGTCCGTCTGTCTATCTATCTGTCTGCTTGGCTATCGGTTTGTCTGTACGTCCATCTTTCATTCTTTTTGTCCATCTGTCTGTCTTTCTGTCTGTCTGTTCATCTATCCGTCTGTCCGTTTTTTTGTCTACTACTCTGTGCATGGATCTGTCTATCTGTCCTTCTGTCTGTTCATCTATATTTCTATCTGTTAATTATCTGTCTGTCCATCAATTATCTGTCTGTCCATCAATTATCTGTCTGTCCATCAATTTGTCTGTCTGTCTGTTCATCTATCTGTCCTTCCGTCCGTCCGTCGGCCCGTCAGACAGACAGATAGATGAACAGACGGATGGACAGAAGGACTGACGGACGGACGGACAGTCAGACTAACTATCACTCTATCCGTCCATCTGTCTGTCCTTCAGACTGTCTGTCTGTCTGTCTATCCTTCAGTCTGTCTGTCTGTCTGTCCTTCAGTCTGTCTGTCTAAATGACTCAGTCATGGCCTAACTCGACTTTTAACACCATCTTATCACAGTACTTGATAAAAAGTACTTTGAATATCTGTGCACCATTAGTTCACACCTGAAGAGAACATTTCTCATATTGAGAACAGAAACTAAGTACTACAGTCTTGATCAGGGTAAACTACGGCCCGAGGGCCAAATGTGGACCATTTGGCTCTATAATGTGGCCAACCAATTTTGACCAAATTATATTATTACATTTTATTATTATTTAACTTTGACTTTTTCTTTATGCAAGACTTTGACCCTATTTCCAACTTTGGGTCCAGCTCTGTGCTTCATCTGAAGAGTTGGGTTTATATCCAGATTATGCACAGCCATAACCTCTGTCTCAATGATACAGAAACACCATTAACTATTGATTTTTGTCAATGACAAATAGACCTCAACAATTAAGAGAGAGACGACGATCGATCCATCCATCCATTCTAAATGTGCTGTGGATCAACTCTCACTTTCAAGGAGAAACAGAGTAACATAGTTCTTTTAGATATTCCAGTCCCGGTATCAAGGTCGACGCCTTCTCTCAGCCTATTACACCCCCGACGTGGACAATGTCAAAGTGAATACTGCAGAAGGGAACAGTGTGAATACTTACGTCAGTGATCTGAGGTTCTGGACATTCAATGTTGTACGGGTCGTCCAGGCTTTGTGTGTTGCACAGTTTCTCGTACACACAGGCCTTCTGTGTGGGACACCACACGCAGCTGTACTTGGGGTCTGCGTTTTTACAGAGACTGCAGTCCGCTCTCCCCACTGAGCAGTTATACAGAGTGACTGAACAACAAGGGAGAAAAAAATATATATATGTCAATGTATTTGTGACTTGAAAACCCTTAGTACACAGGACTGGGCAATTATTTTGACTCGATGCCCACAGGTGGTGCTACAATCCGAGTCACGGGCCAGGTCAGGATCAGAAAGATTTTCAAGATAAATATTTAGTAAATTATTGAATAAAGACAAAATTGTTTAAGCCTCTATAGTCTATCTATTGGGGAAATACTGGCTTAGCAGGGAAAAGGTTTTAATATAAATTAAAAAATATAATTTGGACAAGTCTGGCGGGCCAGGTTAAATCCCCTAACGAGCCACATCCGGCCCCCAGGCCTTAGTTTGCCCAGGTCTGGTATAACATCTTATAACAAAACACGGTTGATCAAATGGGTTTTCATTCAAAAGTCAATGGCAACTCTGTATGTTTTATATAATTGTAAAACAGAACTAACCCATCTGTATCTTCCACTCTGACTCCAACTACCTCCATGTCCATCAATCTCCTCTTTGTCTCCTACCTGGTAGCTCCATCTCTAGGATCATTCTTCTACCAATGTATCCCTCCTCTGAACATGTCCAAACCATCTCAATCTGTCTTCTCAAGCTTTTTCTCCAAACCTTCCTGTCTGTCTTGTCCCTCTAATCACCTCATTCCTGATCCTGTCCATCCCTGTCTCTCCTAACGAGAATCTCAGCATCTTTAACTCCTCCACCTCCAGCTCTGTCTCCTGTCTTCTACCTATTCCTAGTGTCTCTAACCCATCCATCATGGCTGGTCTCACCACTGCCCTGTAAACCTGCCCCTTCACCTCAGCTGACTCTGTAATACAGATTAATATCTCATTACTTGGTTTTTAATTCCCATCATCCCCTCGATATTCAGCCTGGAGTGATATAATTATACAGTCTTTTCAATTCTGATTTTTTCACTTTCATATTTAGATCAAACGGCTGATCCAGGATTTCTGATTCCAGTCCCTTTTTAGGGCGACTCTCGGGGCTACACTCCAGGCATTATAAATGAGTTCCTTCCACATTAAAATGTAGGAGCATACCATTCAGCATGCTGTCCATCTTCTTCCCCGACTCCTTGTCCTTCACGTAGAACAGAACGCTGGTCTCCGGTGATTTATCGTAGGAAAACTAGGAAGGTAAAAAAAAACAAACGAGCCAGAAACGTAATTGTTAATACAGGATAAGGTGATTAATGGTAGTTAGGCTTTAATCAGCAAACAATGTGAAATGCTGCTCCCTGACGCCAGGGAGGAAATGAAAAGAGGCGGGAAAAAAAAAAAATTACACTCAGCCTGGCAGATTTTCAACTGCAGAAATCAATGTTGGGGGGAAAAAAAAAAAAAAACACAGCTGGAGGCTCTACGCTGTTTGAGCTTCCCGTACCAAGGGATGGGTGATTTTTAAAATACCTCCAGCGAGGGACCATTAGAGGGAGCTACAGAGTGTAGTTAAAAGGCAAATCCAGAGGTGATGAACCCGTTTACCATGAAAGAGTCTTGACTTAAGGAAGGTCTGGTTAGGAAACTTCTTTAATATTCGAAGGTATTTTGTTCTAATATTCTTC
>JAFBJS010001020.1:0-19115 GCA_016785265.1 Paraplagusia blochii | reverse complement strand
ATAGGTAGAAGACAGGAGACAGAGCTGGAGGTGGAGGAGTTAAAGATGCTGAGATTCTCTTTAGGAGAGACAAGGACGGACAGGATCGGGAATGAGGTGATTAGAGGGACAACACAGACAGGAAGGTTTGGAGAAAAAGCTAGAGAAGACAGATTGAGATGGTTTGGACATGTTCAGAGGAGGGACAGTGGATACATTTGTAGAAGAAGGATCCTAGAGATGGAGCTACCAGGTAGGAAACAAAGAGGAGATTGATGGATGCAATGGGGGAGGACATGGACGTAGTTGGAGTCAGAGGATACAGAGAAGACATGGGTAGATGGAAAACATTGATTCACTGTGGCAACCCCTGAAAAAGGGATAAGCTGAAAGATCGTTTTCCAAATAATGGGTTGAGACCCTCGGATGGTTCACAAAAGATTTGCTTTGGGTCATCTCGCATCACATTTCCTACATGGGTAGAAGAACGATCCTAGAGCTGAAGCTAGGAGAGGAGATTGATGGATGTAGCGAGGGAGGACATGGAGTTAGTTTGAGTTAGAGTGAAGAACACAGGGGGCAGGGTGGAGGACAGTGATTCACTGTGGCAACCCCTGAATAAGGGACATTCACAGTGCACCTTATGCTCGTCATAATTAATCCAGCATGTGACCCACCCTGGCCTGATGACTGTCCACTGTGACCCCCCAAAAAAAGGGGAGGAATCCATGGGAGAGATGAAGTCTGAGAAGCATCCAGCGCCACCTCATCAAACCAGATCCGCTACTCTTTTTTTTTTTTTTTTTTTTTTTTTCAGTTTTAACACAGATTTATGAAGCGCCGGTGTTTTATGCTTCCCCCCTGTTCCTGAACACATCTTAGTAAAATACACTGCACCTTTCTTGCCTCCAGACCCTGATAAATATAGGCTGATGAGAGTAAATTGCAGTGTCTGCCAACTCTGCATGAAGCTGACAAACAGCTTTAATTCCTCACGGCTGCACGGACGACAAGAGATGGAATATAAACCGGAGGGTTCTAAGAGTCCCCGCCATAAAACACCAGACGGATATCCTGCTGCGTCGTACAGAAGGAGCAGCATCGCTCTGTGTAAGTTTGTAATATAGCAAATGCCTAAGTGTGTGTGTGTGTGTGTGTGTGTGTGTGTGTGTTGGATCCTCACCTGCCCTCTAAGACACACCAGCCACAGTACGGATCCCTCTGACTGACACACGACTGACAGTCTTTGTGCTGGAGGCAGGTCTGCACCGGAACCCGAATGATCTGGAACAAAGCAAAGAAAAAAAACATTAAAAGACCTTAGTTGGAGAGAAATAAATAAGTAAAATAAAACAGAACTTGAAGATGTTTACTTTGAAACGTTATTTACAGTTAATTACAGAAACATCGCACTTTTTTCTTCACACTTTTTATGCAGATCCAAAGTCTGTGATGAGTATAAATATAATATAATTTTAATGAACTATGAATGTTTTTTATGAAATTCAATTGCCAACATTTTCTGTAAAAATATTTTCTATTTGTATAACACTTAAAAACAACAAGAAAAAATAAATGTGTTTTTCCAGTCAGAGTTTCATTTTAACCCGACTGCAAAGAATTTGTTCCAGAAAAATTATCAAGACGAGGCTCGTTTTAAGGTTTCAGTTCACCAATGGTGGCACAGTTTGACATGTGATCATGCTGGACCAATTAAAGGCTTGATCAATGACCCTCAACAGCTGCCTCCATAGTTTTACTTCACCTTTACTTAACTCAGATGGCTTCTAAACAGGTTTTTTTTACACATATGGTTAAATGTGTGAAACATTAGGGGCCATGGTGGCCTAGTGGTTTTATGAACTGGACTTGGGTCTAAAGGGTCACAGGTTTGAATCCACCAGGTTACCATTAAGGGGCACTGAGCATGACACCGTCCCCACCCACTGCTCCCCAAGTGTTTAGAGCTCCCCACTGTTTGGTGATGGGTTAAATACAGTGGCAACTTTTCCTTGTGTGCAGTGGAGTGGATCACAATGTCACAATGTCAAGGAGTTTGATTTCCTTCCATTTTTATGACAAATTACTGCACTTAAACCAAAATATAGAAATAAAAAGTTTTTGCAATCTAGACCAGAAAATTCTCTGTTGGGTTACCAGGAACACATCATTTTTATTTGGTCTCAACTGTTTTGTGTTTATGCAGTTTTAGTAGTTTTTACTCAAAATCCTGAGAAATAATCAAAGTTTTTTCCCACATCAGAGACTTAAACGTCTGAACAAACTTTGCCAATAAGTCTGTCGGTCATTTCACATCATCACCAACATAAAAATACATTTTTCCCTCCGCATACATGAAGTGCTAAACGAGTTTCACTTTCCCGTATTCTTGAGTTTTAAGGTTTTTTTTTCAACTTTCTCCGTAACTTCGTAGGGAGCAGATGATCAGACGTTCACGCAGCGCGACCTGCCAGGTGCATCTGAGAAGATTGCACGCAGGGTTTGAACTTTTTCACTCACACCATCTTGGCCTGTTCCAGACTTTCAAATCAACACCCACCTGCTCAAACTGTTAGCAGATTGAAATAGACCCACACATACACACACACACAGACACACACACACACACACTTTAATCAGTTTTAATAAGGGAGGTATTTCTAATTATACACTGAAAGAGACTGTTCTACATTTAAGTAATGATGTCTTTCATACCCACATTTGTACAAAATATACACAAAGTTGGTTGAGTATCTGGAAATACTTCATGTTTACTGCAATCATATTGATAGAAGTTGTTTTTCTAGTTATTTCACACCAATATCTTTGTCAAACTTCAGATTTCACATCCTGGACATGTTGGAATCCCAGTTAGGGCAGTTGGCTTCCAGTTCCAGTTGACCAACCACCCACACGAGGGTACAGTGCAGTGCAGTGTGGCTCAGGTGGATCAATATTAGTGGAACTGTTGGTAAAATCTCAGTGAATTAAATTATGGTTCCGCTGTTTTATTCCCTTTATTCAATCATCCATAAGGAATGAAGGAAAGCAAACTTAACTTAAACTACAAAAAATATATAATACACAAATTAGACCTGAGACCAAATTAAATTTGCGTTCCTGGTAGCAAAACTAAGAATTTTCTGGACCAAATTGCAGAACATAAAGTTTTTATTACTATATTTTTGTCTAAGTGGCGTTAATTTGTCATAAAAATGAAAGAAAAGCAAACTTCTTGTCATTGTGATTTACACCATAGCATAAAACAAAATGTTACCTCAATATTTAACCCATCACCAAAGTGAACAGTTGGCAACTTTGTACGTACAGGAGCAACATGTGAGGGTGGTGCCATAGCCATTGTATCTCAGTGATTACCTGCAAGCGGGTGGATTTGAACCTAGAACCCTACGGAACCAAGTCTGGTTCTTAAACCACTAGGCCACCACTGCCACCAAAGAGCATCGCGTAAGACTTCAACACGAAGATGCTACTGTTAGATTCTCTTAATGTTGCGTATATTTGCAATCCAGGGGACAGCTTTGAGCTCACAGGGACCTGTGAGCGGGGACGGTGCTGATGCCCGGTGCGTCTCAGTGGTAACCTAAGATGTGGTGGTTTCAAACCCGGAACCCTCCGGACACAAGTCTGTTTTTTTTAACCACTAAGCCACCACTACCCCCACAAAAAAAAAGCATAATCCTAGTGCAAACCTCATATAAGACTTCAATACAAAGATGCTTTTACTGTTGCAGTATATTTACAATACAAGACACATCTAGACTGCAGTGAAATAAACTAATAATGAAGCCAGACGGTACTTCAAAATAAATGTTCCCCTGGACAACATTCCCACGGTCTTCAATGAATCTAAGACAAATTCGAAAAAAAGCATTTTTGAAAAAAAAAAAAAAAAAAAAAAAACTTTTATACTGACTTTTCTTTCTAAGACACTTTCTCAAAGAACACTTTAAAGAAGGAATCTCTGCTGCCTGCAGTCAGTCCCTCACCAGCTCTGAGTGGTATTGTACTTTC
Organism: Paraplagusia blochii; assembly: GCA_016785265.1. Taxonomy (NCBI): domain Eukaryota; kingdom Metazoa; phylum Chordata; class Actinopteri; order Pleuronectiformes; family Cynoglossidae; genus Paraplagusia; species Paraplagusia blochii. Next base: position 15,101 of record JAFBJS010001020.1, on the reverse strand, counting down.
TAATGCCAGGCCCAAGGGTTATTTCCATTCAGAGATGATTTTTTTTTTTTACAAAATCGTCCAGCACTGATTTTTTTTTTTTTTTTTTTGAGTACAATACTTTTATGGTTAAATAGTGAAGGGCTTTGACCATGGATTCAAGATGGAAACTATGATCCAACTTTGCTGGTGGAGAACATACCTTCTGTGGATGCAAGTATTATGGGATGGCACATTTCTACTTATATCTTAAGTAACATGAAGATTGGATTTGATAGTAACTCCCAATATACATCAATATGTTGTTTCCTAGCCATTCTCCTTCTTCTTTCAGCTTGTCCCTTTTCAGGTGTTGCCACAGCAAGTCAACATTTTCCATCTCCCCCTGTCCTCTGTATCTTCAACTCAACTCCAACTGTCACCGTGTCCTCCCTCACTGCATCCATCAATCTCCTCTTTGACTCCTACCTGGTAGCTCCATCTCTAGGATCATTCTTCCACCAATGTATCCACTGTCCCTCCTCTGAACATGTCCAAACCACCTCAATCTGTCTTCTATGTTGTCTGTGTTGTCCCTCTAATCACCTCATTCCTGGTCCTGTCCATCCTTGTCTCTCCTAAAGAGAATCTTAGCATCTTTAACTCCTCCACCTCCAGCTCTGTCTCCTGTCTTCTATCTATTCCTAGTGTCTCTAATCCATCCATCATGGCTGGTCTCACTACTGTCCTGTAAACCTGTCCCTTCACCTTAGCTGACTCTGTTCCATCACAGATCACTCCTGACTCTTTTCTTCACTTGTTCCATCCTGACTCCACTCTATTTGTCTCCTCTCTTCCACAGTCTCCACTGCTCTGGACAGTTGATCCTCAGTATCTAAACTCCTCCACCTTCTCCACCTCTTCTCCTTGTAACCTCACCATCCCACTGTTCTCCCTTTCATTCACACACACATACTCTGGTGCAGGTCATTAGTCATTATAGCATTGTATTCTATGAGATGAGCTTAAAGCACTGAGAGAATAAGTGTTAAAATAATCTAGTGCTCTATGTCATTGTTTCCAAAAGACTGGGGCGCAACCCTCAGGTCGGTCACAAAATGATTTTTTTTGGGTCACATGAACATTTTTGGAGGGTTTTACAAAAAATATCTTCACAAATGGACAAAGATTCATGAATACTGTCTACAGACTTGGGTTCTGATGGATTGTGGCGTTCAAAATATGGGTCCCCAGAAAACAAAACCAGGAAACACTGCTCTATGTGATGCACATGTCACCATAAATATTGATATACTTTACCTTCTTCTCAGTGGTGATGTAAAGATGACTCGGGTCGAAGAAAAGGTTCTTGTTGATCTTCTCCCCCATGGTATCACCTGGAGTCTTGCTGTACACGTATGACTCTGTGGTCAGGTGTACCTGCGGATAAAAAGAATAAGATATGAGGTCCTACAAAAAAAAAAAAAAGTCAAACCAGCAACACATCACAAGACCACCTCACCTTAAACACCTCCCCCTGGTTGTTCCCCAAGAAGGCAATGGTGTGATCATTCTCCACAGCAACGGCCACAGCGGTCAGAAGTCCTGACTTGGTCAGCACTTCATTTGCCTTCAGGGCGAATTCAGGCTTGCTGGCCAGTGGGGACGGCAGAAAGTCTGCACCACATTTGTAGTTTTCCAATGTGTCCTTCTGCAAAGATAACATAAAGGAGGAATAAAAGATGGATTGCACGCTGTGCGCTTTAATTAAAAACAATAGAAGTGGATATATGTGGGAATCAAACTTTGGCAGCGTTGTGGGTGTTCTGATAAATAGCCTGCATAAAAACGGGTCAGCCTTTTTTCCAGCTGAGAAACTCTAACCTTATGTGGAGCCACTCTGGGATGTTTTCTACGGTTCAGAAATTTACAATTTTCTGAAACGTACACATCCGTAGACGACGTTTGGCGGCAGAGAAAAACTTTTTTTTAGTGCGTTACTTCCAATTAAAGTCTGCGTGTGATTGCACATGACCTGCAGAGTTCACCAACCTGTCTGATGACAGATGGAATTCTGCTCAACAGGCATGGGACCAGACCATTACTGGAGCATGAGCTCACTGATTGGTCTTGTTCCCAGGCTAAAGGCATAACACTCCAAAGGGCCAGATTCAGCCCAAGGGATGCCTATTATTCCTAGCATTTCAAGGCTTCCAGACATTTCTATATACTTTGTACTGGATGAGTTCAGTAAAATTGGAACAAAAGCTATTTAAGTAGAGAAAAATGTGAAGCAGAAAGTTCATAAAGAGTGTAAACACTGGGACGGAGAAAAGAAACTCTGCTCTGACTTATATTTATTTATTTTTAAAACTCTATTAATCCCTCGGGAGATGTTTTGGGACTAACGTGTTACTTGTAACGCTGTTACGTAATGAAACTACTTTTCTCGGTAACTAATCATGTTATGAGTTACTTTTCCCATTCAGTAACGCCGTTATTGTTACTGTGGTGTAAAGGGTCTTGTTACTATCTGTGGTCCAAATGGACGGTTTCTCCCGGCCACGGAGACAGGACTGTGTGGCAGTGTAGCCTGTGTGCTGCCCATCAGTCATGAGTGAAAGATGGCCGTCCACACTAACTGAACCCATGCTTTGAAAAGAGCCATGATTGGTTGACAGAGGTTAACATTTCAGGCTAAGCCAATCAGAAAGAGAACTGGGCGGGTCTTCTTGCCTTATAGAGAAATAAACAGTCTCACACACAACAGCAAGTGGCAAGTTGAGGTTACATTAAAGATGCCTGTCAAAATGTCTAAACATATATTTTGTCTTTATTGTACCACTGCATTTCATTATGAGAGTTGCTACAGAACACAACACTAAACTTTTAATGTATTTTTAAAGTAAAGTAACTAGGTATTAGTTACTTTTAAAAATTAGTAACTAGTAATGTAACTGGTTACTTTTTCAGAGCAGTAACTAATAAAGTAATAAGTTACTGTTTCAAAGTAACTTGCCCAACACTACTCAGGGGTATACTTTGGGTAATTATGCCATACTGAGGGCACCTCAACGATTAAAGATTAAATTCCTTTTTTTTGTCATTGTAACGTTGTGTTTCACACCACAACGAAATTTGGCCTCTGCATTTAACCCATCATCAAAGTGAGCATCAGGCTAATGAACAGTGCTAAGGGACGATACCATGCTCAGGGCATCTCAGCGGTAACTTGGCGGTAGGGGGATTCGAACCAGGGGCCTTGCCGACCCAAGTCCGCTTCCTTAGCCACTAGGCCACCAACTGCCCCAACATGACATTTTGCTCGAGCAGGGTTCAAACCTGCGCGGGGAGACCACATTGGATTTCAACACTCGGCCATTGTAGCTGATAGCTGATTAGCGATGGTAGCCCAGATATCTTGTTCTTTTGAACCTGAATTTGACACAGACAAAAAACTTACTTGTATTTTTGAGGTGCAGAATTCATCTGTTTTGGACGAGTACGGAATGTCCACCGCAGGAACTCCAGCAATCTTTCCGGAGTCGCTGTAGCAGGCAGTGATAATATCCACCAGCCTCTCGTTGATGTAGTTGAGCGGATACATACAGAGCGCCGACTGGCTGTCGTCATCGTCTGAAGTCGCCAACATGAACAGAATCTTATTCCAGGTGTTGACTTTTCCATATGTACCTGCTGCCGTCATGACACGTGCCAGCTCTTTTCCCGGAGACGCCACATATGCCGCCTGGACTTTATTGAATCTATTGTTCGCACCACAGTTGAGCTGGAGCTCTGTGTGGGAGTAGTAGTGGGGGTCATCTTCACAAAGACGGGACACAAAAGTCAAATTTTTGTTGTCTGTACCATCCAGCGTCCGTGAAAAAAGGAAATAAACGAAACCGTCCTCTTTGAAGGCATGACGGAAATCGTGCAGGTACTTGGGAACGAACGGCGTTGTCTGCACCGTGGAGGCCTCGATGATGCTCTCAAAAACGACCCAATCTCCAAAATCCTGAAGAATTCGCGTGCTGATGAGTTTTGTGCTGTCCAGGCTCCCGTAGCCCTTGCCCACAAGAAAGACGCTGAAGTTGTTTGCATCTTTCGAAAAGGTGGACATGACGCCCACCACGTTCACATTGTCCTCTATGCTGGCCACGTACGTCCTCTCTCCTTTACTGTCACTGTAATACACCTGCTGCTCCACATTGGTCAGGTTGAGGAGGGAGCAGATGCCTCGGTAGCGGCTTCCACAAACGATGAGGGAACCGTTGGACGAATGGACCAGCAGAAGCTTGTTCAGGTTGGGCATTAGCTTGGTGTCCTGACAGGCCGAAGCTGGAGGGGTACACGTCCGTGCGTCCTCCTTGGGGCCCGTCTCGGCACGTGCCTGTAGGCGGAGTGTTGGGCCCAGTTGGTAAACCGCATTGACTGCTCCCAGGTAGATGCGACCAGTCTGGGGGTCCTGGACAACGTTGTTGATGGCGGTGTCTGCGGTGAACTCCAGAATGGGGACGTCGCTGATTTCCTGGGCTCGTGAGATGGACTGGCAGAAAACAACGAGGAGAAAGGAGACCCAGGGGGCCATCTCTGCAGGAAACACAACAGGAGAGAGGAGGTTTATCACCAACCGAGGAAAATGCAACTACACGGCTGAATCCGCAGAAAATAAATGTCAATTTGTACAAAGGACAGTCTAATGATTCATGAATAATAATCCCTGAAATTTTTCCCTCTGGAGAAGTTTAGCATCTTTAAGGTTAATTAGTGGGTCGTCTGGATTAGACTGGATGGAGGAGACAGCACTGGATCTTTGCTGTATTGACATCAGAAGGACTTCTTTTTTGAGAGACTTTCCTAAGAAGAAAAAAAAAAGGGTTTTACTTAATTTACAAAAAAATCTCCCTAAAAACATGAGCTACATCTTATCAAGTATCCATTTTTGGTTCCATTTTGAGATATCCATCTCATTTGTTAGCATCCGTTTCAATTATCTGAAAGTAAATTTCATTATGTCGGTCGCTTCCTCTTCAGAGAGAAAGTATCTTGGGTAATCTGCCTGAAGGATCTTTAACCGATGTTAAAAAAAAAAAAGGCTGTTTTTGTCCTTTATTTTTTTTTCTTCAAACATTGGGTCAACTGACCTTTAAATACCCATCGAACTCATATTAAAAATAGATTTACGAGAGTGGACTCTAACTTATAAAAGCCAACAGGAGCGCTGCAGACACTCATGTTGTTAACCGCCTCCGTAAAGGTCACGTTTTTTTTAATTTCATAATTCAATATCAGGACTGACCACCTGTTAAAGAATAAAAACCTCAGACACAGAGATCTGAAACCGCACCACAACAAAAACCCATTTAAAATACTGGCCTCAGTCCAAGCTCATTTGTTTTTTTTTTTTTCTCTTTCCTCTTATACAACCTTTAAGTGAGGTGCACTGTGTCTGAGGTAATGTGATCTCACAGTATGTCCTGAAGAAGAAATACAGCATGGAGCTGTGAAGAGAATGTGTCAGTGGCTGCTGCTGCTGTTTGCCCACGCTGTGGTAAATATGGAGCTGCAGGTGTCTTTGGAGCGCCTCTTGCCCACACGGCAAATGTGTGGTGACGATTACATGCGGTTTTAGGATGGAACCGATCTCCTCTCACCCTGTCAGTCAAGTCCACAGGCTTGAACCAACCAACCCCTAGAGCATGTGTGTCAAACTCAAGGCCTGGGGGCCCAAATGTGGCCCGCCGAGTCATTTAATGTGGCCCGCAAGATATTTTATCTAGAAAAAAAATGTATGTTTTTACCGTAATTTCCAGACTATAAGCCGCACCTGACTAGAATTTGAAATTGTGTGACAAAAGTTTCGGCTTATAGTCCAGAAATTTGTCCCAATTGTACTTGTCCCAATTAAGTTACTTATAGTCAGGTGCGGGTTATGGATGTACAAAATGTCTTTTCCTTTAACAAATGTATTGGGTGCGGCTTATAGTCATGTGCGGGTTATAGTCCGGAAATTACGGTAATACTCCATCTTTCTGCTCTTGACTTGGACCCCATGTCCAATTCTGGAACCCATTGTGGCCTGCGAGTCAAAATGTTGGTCCACGTCTGGCTTAGGTGGTAAAACTACAAATATGGTATTCGTGGCTTGCTGGTCTAGGGCAGGAGTGGACAAATATTTTAGTCTATTGAGTCCCAGTGGTTTCTAAATCACGGGACAAAGCAGTAAGACAGAGCATTTATGAGAACGTATAATTGACAGGTGAACGTCACCTGTAAAGGCTAAAATGCAAAAACTCTTTTACTCTTTTCCATGTAATTTGTTACTGAAATGCAAGCATTTGAGGCAAAAGAGGAGACAAGTTTGACAGGCCCGATTTAAATGCCAAACGGACCACACCTGGCCCTCGGGCCATAGTTTGCCCATCCCTGGTCTAGAGCTAAGATTGTGATTATGATGATTGCTTTAGGCGTAGGCGGTCCAGTGTTCAAATCCCAGATGAGCCCTATGCAAAGGTCTACTTCTGCTTTGGTTCCATTATGTGGTGGTCAGAATGCAGAGGTTCCAGGGTTCGATTCCCAGAAGAAGGAACACACTTGACACTTGCCTGTGTGACTTGTACTGAAAATCCCAAAACTGGTGCAAAACATCTATTTCCCCTGTCATGGTTCAACCACACACAAAGACCGTATGACAGGTGGATTATGTTGTGACAAAACAAACAAAAAAAAACCCAAAAGTTGACGCCCGATCACCCACTGTGACAAAGTAACTTAGTGCTGTAATCTTCAATAAAAGAACAACTGTCCCCAGGAGCTCATTTAGATTTCAGAAAAAAAGAAAAAAAAACCCTCTAAGATGCATGACTTCAAAGAGTTTCTCTTACATTCAAGTGGATCATATAACCAGACCCTAAACAGAAAAATAAAGTGTCACACGAATTTCCCTCAGATGCCTCACAGTGGGTCAGTGTAAACAAAATTCTCGGCATAATTCAAAGGATTTTGTTCTCTCCCAGGATGTCTCCCTCTGTCGCTCCATCTCTTTTCATCCCTTTCTCATTGGTTTAATCCTTAGGGCTAGAATTAAAGAGGCTTCAAAGAACTGAGGAGAGAGGCAGACGTGTGTGTGTGTGAGGGTGGAGAGGGGAAGGAGGGAGGGGGTGACACAGGTGGGATGAGGCCTACGTCTCTCCCCCTTGGGCTAGACCACTTCTTTTTTCCACGGCCATGGTCTATTAGCTGCAGTGAAAGAACATGACAACTGGGTATACCGACATGCGGTTCCTCTGACTAAACAAAAAGCTGCTAAATTCGGAGAATGTCTGATTCTCCAGCCTGTGGTTAATGAAGCCTCCACCAGCCCGGGATAAATAATAATGAAACACATCATGCGCTAATGAAGTTGGCAAATGTGGGAGACGTGTGATTGACGTTTGTTGAATTACAACAGCTTGATTGTCATGCCTGAGGAGGACTCTTGACTGCAGGCCCGGCGGCGCTGCCAGGATCCATTGATTAACTGATAGTAAAATACAAACTTATTAGAAGACATCAGCTCCAGAGGTGTGGATTTTCTTCTCCCTCATTTCTATGCCAATGTCATATTAATCAAAACAAACAATCAAGGTGTCCAATTTTTTTTATTCTATTTGGTCAAACTGAAGGCAGCAGTGGATGGACAAGATCAGGAACGAGGTAACCAGGGGGACAACACAGACAGGAAGGTTTGGAGAAAAAAGCTAGAAGACAGATTAAGATGGTTTGGACATGTTCAGAAGAGGGATAGTGGTTATATTGGGTGAGGAGTGTTAGACATGGAGCTACCAGGCAAGAGACGAAGAGGAGATTGATGAATGCAGTGAGGGAGGACATGGACGTGGTTGGAGTTGGAGTGGAGGATGTGGAGGACAGGGTGAGATGGAAATTGTTGACTCGCTGTGGCAACCCCTGAAAAACGGGATAAGCCAAAAGAAGAAGAAGAAGGAGAAGAGGGCAGCAGTGGGGGCCTAGCGGTTAAGGAAGCGGACTTGAGGCCGTAAGGCTGCAGGTTCAAATCCACCAACTTCCAGGTTGCCACTGAGGTGCTCTGAGCAAACCACTGCCTCACCAACATAACTTCCAGTGGGTTCAGCACCCACATGAAGGGCAACAGTATGGTGCAATTGGATTTGGGTGGCACCAGCGCCCCCTGCGACCCGGCAACGGACGATGAGATGAAGATGATTGAATGAATGAATGGTCAAACTGAGTTTTTACAACAAGATAATTTCTATGTAGTAGCAAATTTGTGAAGCAAAACAAGTCTTTCTGCTGATGAGCCTTTTTGTCTAAAGCAGGCCTGGGCAAACTCTTTGTCTCGTGGGCCACAGAGGGTCCTAAAATTGGACACTGGACCCGAGTCAAGAGCGTAAAGATGGATAGCCGTTGGAAGTAAGATAAATAGTATGTAAAATTGATGTGTAAAACCTAAAACGATAAATTTTTAGAAGAATCTGCTGAGGAAATGCAGGCATTGCATAAGTATAATGATAATATAAATAAAGTATTTAATATGGACTAGGTTGGCGGGTCACATAAAAATAAAAAAAATACTCAGTGGGCCACTTCTGGTCTCCGGGCCTTAGTTTGACCATGCCTGGTTTAAAGCAAAGACCAACTCTGGTTACATACAGTGATCTAACTCTAGTTTTTTTTTTGTTGAGACACAAACAAATTGGTATTTACTCAGTGTTGATGTGAAGATTGGAGGTGTCCCAACTCTGGACACTCATTCAGTCCCCAACTAGGTCACAGCGAGGACACTGAACATTTCTGCGTCCTCAGAGAGCAGGAGCCTGAAGCTAAGCAGAAGCGGGAATAAACACTGCAAAATAAACCTCCAGGTAATCCATTCTTAGACTCCAGAAACACAAGAGAGAAAATAATTTCCATTTAACCCAGTAACTAATCTGTACTGTCTCATTGTGATGGGAAACACAAGTTTCCCAAGAAGACCATGCATACATGGAGACGGCCTCTAGGGTTTGTTGTGTTTTATTTTTATATATATATATCCAGGCATGACTGCAGCTAAGAGACTCATTAATTTAACACAGCACACATTTGTATTGCACCTAAACACCACACAGGGCTGCCTGCACCTCATCTCATCAGCAGCAACATCATCCAGTCTGTTTTGTTCTTTTCTCTTTAAGCTTTACTGCTTTTTTTTTTTTTCAGATTCATATTTTCTAGTCAGACTGATGCTTCACAGCAACAAGCCTCCATGGTTGCTTGTTAGACAAATAGGTTTTCTGCATGTTTTTTTTTGTGTGTGAAGCGTCTCTTAAAGCAGTGATTCCCGACCAGTCGGCTGTGAGGGATTAAAAGAAAATATTTCAATTACGCAAAAACTTTTATTTATGGAATCAGGCATTGATAGCAGAACAATTACGTTATCTTGTGGTCGGTGGCAGCAGACGGCTGTTAAAACGAACGAAAAAAGACAATCAGGGAAGTTCAAAACTTTGTGAGTGTCTTTCTTCAATTCCTGCCAGTATATCAGCGTTGTATTCAGTCAAACAGGCTCAGAATTCAGTCAAGAAAATTCAAAACAGTGGAGACTGTGGAAAAGAGGAGAAGGATAGAGTACAGTCAAGACAGAACAACTGGAGAAAAGAGTCAGGAGTGATCTGTGATAGAAATGAGTCAGCTAAGGTGAAGGGAAAGGTTTACAGGACAGTGGTGAGACCAGCCATGAAGGATGGATTAGAGACGCTAGGAATAGGTAGAAGACAGGAGACAGAGCTGGAGGGGGAGGAGTTAAAGATGCTGAGGTTCTCTTTAGGAGAGACAAGGATGGACAGGAGCAGGAATAAGGTGATTAGAGGGACACAGTAGACAGATTGAGATGGTTTGGACATGTTCAGAGGAGGGACAGTCGATACACTGGTAGAAGAATAATCCTAGAGATGGAGCTACCAGGTAGGAGATAAAGAGGAGATTGGTGGATGCAGTGAGGGAGGACATGGAGGTAGTTGGAGTTAGAGTTGAGGATAAAGAGGACAGGGTGAGATGGAAATTGTTGACTCGCCGTGGGAACCCCTGAGAGAGGGACAAGCCGAAAGAAAAGGAAGATTATTATGTTTCATTAAATTTAGTTTTTGAGAGGTTTTTTTGGTGTGCTGTGGAGTTTTTTTCTTGATATATATGCGTTTGTGGCTCAAAAAAAGTTGGACAACACGTTCGGAAAGTTCCCTGGTTTCATCCCAGAGACCAAAATTATATTTGATAAATGAGGAGAACATTATCTTTTTCTCAAATTAACCAACCAATAATTTCAAATAAACTAGAACATCAACGCAAAATGTCTTCCTTTATTCTTTTTTCTTCATCTGTAGATCTGCAAACAGGCCATGAGCCACGTCTCGTCTGACAGTCATCTGGATTACGTTTTTACAGACTGTAATAAAATATATTTGACGTCCCCTGTTATGTGACAAATGCTGAAAAATGTTTAGGGCCCAGAGGGATGATTGTCTTTTGTCAGATGTCGAACCAAAAATGCGTCAACACTTATTAAACTTCCGCAGCTCTAACCCAGCTGCTGCACACAGTCCTGACACCCAGAGTCATTTAGCATCGGTGAAAAACGTTCCGGTCGTTTCAGTGCGATTAAAGCAAAAAGAATAAAATGCCAAGTCAGGACTTGAACTCGGTAAGTTTTTTATTTTCCCCATCGAGTTTATTTATTCGCTTGAGGAGGCGAATAAACTGGAAAACTATTGAGGTACATGCACAGACTTGGATATAGCACTTAGGGGTGTATCCCTTTGTTGGCCGACTTGTCACTGCACACACACACACACACACACACACACACACACACACACACACACACACACACTCCTTTTGTTGACGACTGGAGAGCCATCTTTTTTACCCTCCCTCCTCCAGCAAGGGCAGGTCTGAGCAGGAAAAAAAACACCTCTCAGCAGAGGAAAAAATGAAAGATAATTGAAAAAATGGCAGGTGTGCACACACAAACACACACCTACACACACCAACACACACGGATTCATGGGCTCTGAGAGTCGTATGCACACACACCAATACCTGCACAGGCCTGGTTTGAAGTGCTGACAAGGTAATCCTGGTCTGACCACACAGAGACACTCTCTTCTCTCTGAACCACCACGCTGTGAGATTCTTTGACACACAGGCAGTAAAGCCTAACAGAGTCTACACCACCCTCAGACAAACACCCACACCCTCCAGATTTAGGACAGCGCACAGAAGGAGGTGAGCAAGGTGGGGAAAAAGGAAAGGAGAGGATGGGAAAGGTGGGGCAGGAAGACGAGGTGAGAAAAGACAGTTGGAAATTATTTAGGAGATACATGAGGAAAGGAGTCAAGAAGAAGAGAAGATATAGAGTCCAGAGGATGGAGAAATGAGGTGAAGGGAGGAGAGAGGACAAAAAAAAAATGACGAGAAAATCGAGGGAGACGAGGATTTGGTTGACGAGAAGACCAGGTGAGAAAAGAGGGATGAAGATGACTCAAGATATGATAAGTGGGAAGATTAGTCAAGAAGTGGAAGACATCCAGTTATAGGACAGAAGGGGTGAGCAAGGTGGGAAAAGGAGGGGAGAGGGAAAGAAAGGTTGGGCAAGCAGGTGAGAATAAGGAGATACATGCAAAAAGGAGCCAAGAAGTAGAGAAGAAGACAGGTATAGAGACCAGAGGGTGGAGACAAGAGTGAAGCAAGCGGACAGGACAAAAAAAGAAAAGGAGGAGGAGGATCTAGAGAGATTAGGAAGAACACCTGACGGGAAAGAGGGTTGGAGATGATTCAAGATAGGCGGGGAGATTGGTCAAGAAGTGGAAGACTAAACCGGAGAAATTCGGAAAAGGACGCAAGGAAAGGAGGTGATCAAGGTGGGGGAGGAGAGGAATAAGAAAGGTGGGGCAGGAAGGTGAGGTAAGAAAAGAGAGATGGAAACAAAAGGAGTCAAGAAGCAGAGAAAAAGACAGGTAAAGAGGCCAGAGGGTGGTGAAAAGGGTGAAGCAAGGAGAGAGGACGGGGGAAAAGGAGAAGGAGAGAGATGGGGATTTAGTTTGGTAGGAAAACAAGATGTGAAAGAAGGTCGGAGATGATTTAAGACAAGGACATTGGTGAAGAAGTGGAAGACTGAAGCAAGGTAAGAAGAGGAAGGGGTTGAAATAGAGTAATTTGGAAAAGAGACCAGAGAAGGAAGGAAGGAAGTTGATGCAAGGAGAGGAGGTGAGCAAGGATAGGAAAGGTGGGACAAGAAGGTGAGGTTAGAAGAAACCAGAGGATGGGGCAAAAGAAGAAGACAGAAAAAGAAAAGGAGGAGGAAGATCTAGAGAGACGAGGATTTAGTTTGGCAAGTGTGGAGATTGGTCAAGAAGTGGAAGCAGGAAAGATGACGAAGGAATTGAAAAAAAGAAATTTGGAAAAGAGTGAAAGTGTAGATTGAAGAGGTGAGGATGAAGGATAATAAAGTTGGGACAAGAAACCAAGGTGAGAAAAGAGGGATGTGGATTTGTCGGGGGATGAGTCGAGAAGAAAGCGAAAACGAAAGCAGGTAATTGAAAGGAAAGAATATGAATATCATGTCAAGGAAAGAAGAAAAGACGGGCAAGAAAGATGACAGGCAAAAAGATAAATCAAAGGAAATCAAGGGTAGAGAACATGAGGAGAAAATAGGCAAGAGAAGAAAGAAAAGAAAGACGGAGATGATTCAATATAAGGAGATTCTTAGACACAAGTCAAGATAAAGGGGAAAACAGCATGGAAGTAGAAGAAGGTATAGAAAATGGATGAAGAAATGTGGAGGAAATAGGACACAGGCGAAGAGTGAGCAGATGTAACGATGAAAGGAAAGTAGAGGAGGAGGAAGATGAAGACAGAGGAGGACAAGGAGAAACAAGGAAGGAAATGATGAAGGCGATCCACATGTATCTGGGCGATGGAGCTCAACTGCTGACCTGGTAAGTCGTAAACATGCAGCATATGCAGTCCTCTGACTCATTAAATCAGAAAAGTGAAAGAAAGCTGATACAATAAATAACACCGACACATACAGTTCGCCCTACAGTGAAAACATAAGAGCATATCACCCCATACTGTGATCCTCCACAATCAGCACTTTCCTTTATCTGGGAGCCGGCTCTGACAGATGCCCAGTTCTGACACTGACGCGCTCTCTCTGATACACAGTGATAAAAATGAACAGCTATTAAATTACTGGCCTGTCCCCAGAGGCCTGGAGGCTGGGCGGGAAGATGGAGGGGTGAGGGACGGGAGGGCGAGGTGAGCAAAGGGTTAATGATGGAAGGCAAATCTCCTCGTGTCTCTTGCAGCACTTGGTGTTGCTGAAAAGGCCTGATAAAGTGTGCACGAGGCAACATGACATTCAGGTTAGGAGGCACAGAAGGAGGCGGAAATGAGGGGCGGAGCCCGGTCCTTTATTTTTTTTCCACCACAATTGAGGCAAAAAAAAAAAAGAAATGGGGCAGAAGAAGTGACATTGTTAAAAATGAAATATGAAGTGGGTGAATGTGAAGAACTCATTCTCCGCATGTCTCTCATCTGACATTTTTTTTTGACATGTCAACACTGGTATCCCACCCTTGCTGTGGTTCTTCTTTCATGGGTTGCAGTAGGGGGGGGGCCCGGTGTGACGACGACAGAGCAATTTTCATATGAACAATTACCCCGCAGCCAGGATTGGCAGTTCATTTATTTCAATTTGAATGACTGGGAGGGAGGCGCTGTGCTGTGCGCGGCTGCCATTGTGTTCGTGGCACCAGGCAGAGGCCACAGATGAATGGACCTGGTCCAGTTCTCTGAGATCGGATCTGGGGAAAACTGAGGCTCAGGTGCCAGATGTAAACTGTGGGGCAAACTTATCCAAATTCTACTTTTAATATATATTATCATTATCATTTTTAGGCATTTCAGCTTTTATTCATGTAAATACTCCATCTATCTGCTCCTGATCTGGGCCGGTATCAAATTTTTGGACCCATTATGGCCCGGGAGTCAAAATATTTGCCTACCCCTGACTTAAGTCGAACTACTTCAGTCGTTATATGCTATATTTCCAAAGTTTTTTTTTCTTGGTTTCCATATTTTAAAAGTCTCATACCTTCGTAAATCAATGTCTATTATTGACCATTACTATAATACCAATACAACCACTATGATCATGTAATAACATGTATATGCTGTTTTACTCCCTCATAACCACAGTAAAAGTAATGTAGTATAAGTATAACAGTATATATATATATATATACATATATACACACATATGTATATACTGTATATATATATACATACATAAATATATACACATATATAAATATATATGTATTAAATAAATAGAATTTTATCTTATCTATACTTCTGTTTTTTTGCTGTCAGAAATGCAATGTAAAACTCTTGAACAAAAAATCTTAATATTAATATGGACATGTTATCATTAACTAAGTGATATCTGAACAAGTGGAATTTCTCTAGTTTTAAACAATAATGAATAATAGTAATTGAACCATGAAAAATCACTGTGAACTACTAGGAAACATGGTGTGAGAAGACCCAAAAAATTTTCTTGCGACCCACCTGAGGGTCACAACCCAGCCTTTGGGAAACAAGTGTGCTGAACCAGATGTCTCAACTGTTGTGGCTTTTGAATCAACCATCACCCCTTAATTATAAGCCAATATGTAACATTAAGTAACACTTCTGTAGCTGTATTTCTTCTTCTTCTTCTCCTTTCGGACTGTCCCTTTTTCAGGGGTTGCAAAGAGAAGTCAACATTTTTTTTTTCTCCCCCTGTCCTCTGTGTCTTCTACTCTGACTCCAACTACCTCCATGTCCTCCCTCACTGCATCTATCAATCTCCTCTTTGTCTCCTACCTGGTAGCTCCATCTCTAGGATCATTCTTCTGTCCACTGTCCCTCCTCTGAACATGTCCAAACCATCTCAATCAGTCTTCTCTAGCTTTTTCTCCAAACCTTACATAAATACATACTATACTTAGATATATACTATATATTGTGTGTTGTGTGTATAATAAAGAAGCAAGTGTAGGATGTCATTTAGTATCACAGACCATTATACAAAGGCCTGATAC